>QVOB01021498.1:0-52205 GCA_014839585.1 Pseudomyrmex concolor
TCGTTGAAACAAAACGTGTTTTTCGCGCGCGCGTTTTACATACTTTTTTATCAGCAAATTTTCCTGACACCATATGAAGAATCCTTGATGATCCTTCACCGCTACGTTAAACGCGTCGCCGTACAAACACATCACGTTCAGACATTGCAGCATGTAGTAAAGTATGTCGGGTTTGTCGATTGTCATAATTTCCTGGAAGCAAAAAATTATTTGCCGACAATTAATCAACGCAATGTTATTTCGCGTAGTTTTTTGTCAAATAAATTAAATGTTCGCGATATTCGCACAATATTCTTCGTACTTTCAGCAGCTTGTGAATGTATTGAAGTTGCTCCGGTAATTCTTCGATCGTGAAACGAAACTTCCCCACGGACGTGTGCCAGAAGTCGTCCAGATCGTTTTCCGCGCTCGGACTCGTGGGTTCGTCGTTCTCGGCTATCAGTTGCGTCTTCGCCACGCTCGCCGTTGCGCTGGCTAAAAGAAGTTGAAGGATTAAAAAAACTAAAATATAATATTAAAAAAAAAAAAAAAATCGAAAATAAATAAGACGAAACACCGGCTCACCCAAGTCAGTTTCCGACAGCGTGACCGTTCTGACGACGGCGGACATGACTTTCTCCGTCGGCATGATGGCTGCCAGATCCAGCTGTTCCGAAACTGTCTCTACTGTGGCTGTCATAATCTGTTCAAAAAACTGACATAGACGATCAAAATAGCTAATCCGGTGACATAGATTAGCCTACCGTGTTTTTTTTTTTTTGTGATTTTCAGGCCGTGTCGTGGAAGAAGAGACAGACAGAGAGAGAAGCGCATACGGACACACATACAATTAAGACAGTTTTCAGAAGAAGTGGCATGCTGCTGCTTTTAAATAAAGGAATCGTGTGACACGTAGTGACTGTAAAAATGAACACCTTTCTGTGACACTTGTCTCATTGCAAGAGTGAATAAAATTTTCATAAATTAAATTTCTATTTTTGTTTTAGCGAAAACGGGATTTTTTTTTTCAGCAAAGATTGAATATATATTGTTATCTTCGTCTCAATGAGACAAATGTCAAAAATACATATGTACGTTGTCAGCGCGAGAGAGAGAGAGACAGTTAATCGATTTTAAAACTTATTCATCAAGTAACGTACGTGTGGCATGTGAACTAAGACTCCGCCTACAGAGTGCATTTCGGGCACCGGCATATTGAGAACCACATCCGGTTTCGAGTCGCTCTTCTTCTCCGGTGAATTTTTTCGATTCTGATCATCCGCGTTTTCATCCACAATCATCTAAAACAAAACGCGGATCTAACATCTAATTTCTTTTAACGTCGAATTGCGCTATGTGCGATTATTTATTTAATTTTTGCGTTATCGAATTAATTGAGTTGAAAATTATTTTGGATAATAAAAGCGAAAGTGCAAATTAACTAACATCGGGCGGATACGCCGGATTTTCCGGTGCCATGTAAGTGATCAGTTGCAGGCACAGTTGGTGCCACATCACTCTGGACTCGCAGTAAGTGCACTCGGTGTCGGACGCGCACATGTGGCCGTTGTTCCAATTGGACGCAACTATGGATTTCATCAGATGACAGGCGTCTCGGCACACCGCTGTATTAATTCCGGTGTGCTTGTCCACGTTCTGGAGCTCCATCTGTTTTGGAATTAAAAAATTTTCATTTATATGTCTCCTCCGCATCGGAGGAGACATTTGCGTTAATGCGTCCGCGCGTAATAAATCGGTTTTCCGCGAAAAGAGAGAATTTCCCTTCTTCTCGGAATAAAACAGCGCGTAAAAGAGAGAAACGCTTTCGCGGAGACCGAGAAATTCGCACGTAACTCATTCGTGTTACGTGAGAAAACACGTGTTTCTTTTCTCACCTGTTTCAAGAGTATGTCAAGCATGAGAATGCAGCATGATAGATTGAGTTCCGCGTTCGTCATGAATTCCATGTGTCTCGGTGTTGGCACCATGTCGTCGGAAAGTGGCGTCGACTTTCCCGAGTCGTTCTCCACTATAGAACCTGGACATTTTTGAACATGCTTAAAGTCAAAGGCGAGCAAATCGATTAAACGCGCGTTTGTTCCCGAAAAACTTCGGGAAGCAAATTTAATTCGCGATATTCGTTAAGAGAAATTCAATATACTGAAAATAAAAAAAAATAAAAACAATCTCTCTCGACAGATTTTATGAAAAAATGTAGCGCATTGTGTACTCGTAAAAAATATATAAATGACATTTCTCGCTTTACGAAGAGTGTGACGTAAGTAATTTGCAATTGCACACATGTGTCCTCCTTCGTGGGTTTGCTCGGTTTCAACTCCGATTCCGCGCTGGTCATCGATTGCATAACCGCGACACCGTCGCTGAATATCGCGAACAGCTGATCCAGCGGTATCGTTATCTCGAGCATGGTGAGCGTTTGCAGCCAGTGGAGCGCCTGTTCCTGCACCTTCGCGCTCGTATTGACAAACCGCTTTGCCACGAAGTTGTACATTTTCTTCACGTCGAATCCCAGAGAGTTCATGTCCCGGTCCAAGATCTTGCTGCAACACGGGTTTATCAGTATTCATCTTGTGAAACCTCTTGATCCTTCCCTTATATAAATGTGCGCAAAAAGAATTTCGCGCGGTAACGCGCACCTCAATATTATCTTCAGCTCATGGAGCTCGTGTTCGGGCACGTCGTTCACCACCGCCTCCATCCAGTGCGGCATCACGTAATCCCACACATCGGGCGTGATCACCTCGTACGGCACGAGACAAAACAATCGGTGCAGACCGTCTTTCAGGTGCGACGTCCGCGAGGCCAGAGTTTCCCTGTTGTCGCAAAGCAACGATGAACGATATTTTAATTTGTATATTTAATATGTTTAATGCGCGACTTGTTTTAGAGATCTCAATTTTGTTTTTTTCGAACTCGGGCAAGTCTTACCAGTGGCCTCCGACTCTGACGTAGTCCGCGGGATGCGGCAGGAGACAGGAAATGAACACCTCGTAATGCGTTTTCATCACCTGCGAGAGCCAGCCGCAAACGTGTTCCGTCTTCAACTTCTCGAGCGCGCTCTCCGCCTGGCCTGGAAGATTCGATCGATCAGAAAAAAACCGCCGCTAGACGATAGAGAGAGATAATAAAAATTTGATATCTGAGAGTAATGCTATTTTATTTATATACGTGGCTTTGTACTAATAAAAAAAATAAAATAAATCTAACGACACAAAATACACAGGATCGAAACACACCAAGAGACAAATGTGAAACATTTATTTTTCGTTTCCCGAGAAATTTTTTTTTCGTGCAACGACGAGAGACGAATCTCTCTTCCGCGATCAAAACACTTGTAAATGTTTTTTCCGCAACTTTCGGACATGTGTCGAGTCGTGTGTAAAGTATCTTCGAATTATATTGCATGCAATTCTTATATCAATAATTTTTTTTTTTGTCTAATTAGATATTCTCTACGTAATTTTTTTTCTAATTAAATATTCTACGTATTTTTCTCTACGTTTTTTTTTTTATAATTTGTAAGAAGTAAAACTCTGTGTTCGGCTAAATATTTCTCAGGCACGTCCTTATTTATCGAAACATACACATATACATATATGTATTTCAAACACATGTAGCAACACTCGCGAAATTTTTTTGAAGCAGTGTCAAAAAAGAGAGAGAAAGAGAGCTGTGTGACGCGTGTAGCGTGACCCGGAAGAAGAAAAGTCCCGCGCATATGGACGCGAGCTCCGAGAAATTTGGTCAATAAAAAATTATATGTAATTACACATGAGAGATCGACGTGACGATCTCACATATGATTGTATATAATTAATCAAACATATGCATAACCAGATTGCAGAATTTGTCCGCACGTGAAGGACTTTTCTTTCGCCGGATTTTCGTATGACACACGTCACCCGCGGGCGGACGATTTGTACGAGAAGTAAACTTACATTCTTTTTTGTGAACGTCGCGCATATTTAGCCGAGAGACGCTACCACCTACGTTCTGGCTACGTTCTACTTGAGTAAAGTGTATATATGCAGTGTTAAATTACCAACAGAAAAGATAAGGTGTATAAGTCTTTTTTCAATACCATCGAAACAGTAGGCAGTGACATGAAACCAATGAAATAACATTGATAACAAACGGCCCAGTATTTCAACCGGGGTATCCTCGTTAGGGGTACAAAGTCCCACGAGCAGCCACACGCCGTATCTGCCGAGCAGCTGTCGCTCCTCGAGACTCGTGGGGTCGCAATGACCAAACGAGCCGCCGATGCCGCCGCTCCCGCTACTTATACCGGAAAAACCGGTACCACCCTTGCTGGTGGTGCTCGCGCTCATTTCCGTCGTATCCCGATTGCTGTCGATGCTCAGCGGCTCGGCTTCCTTGAGCAAACTGTAAAAAGCGAATGTGCTAAATCGCTCGGAAACGATGAAAATTCCGATGATATTATTCGAACGACTTGCCTGACGATCGCTTGAACCATGTAGGTCTGCGTCTGCGAGTCCAGCTGCGAGATGTGCGGCAGCGCCAGGTGATAGACGTGATCGCCGCCTCGACGGTTGTTGTGGCGGATGTTGTGGCACTGCTGACAATACCGTATAGGATGATTCCCGTTGTAACTCGCGCACTCCGTCGAGAAGCAGATGCTGATGGCCGACTTGTCCGCCGCTCTGCAGTTCTATAAACGACAGAGAACGCACATGTCCTTTTTAATAACGTCGCGAGTACCGAACGAGTCCTCGCACCTATATACACAGTCGTCCACTGTATACTTTTGTGAATAATAAAAAAAAACAACAACAATAACAACACCAACAACATTCAAGCGACGAATAATTTTCAAGCGACGACGCCTGACCTTGTTCTCGCAAACCATGGACACCTGTTGCATCGGGTGCAGAATGTCGTAGAACATCTGATTCGGATGCTCGCGGTGTATCTCGTTCGCGCATTCGATGCAGAGATAGAGAGGCGGCGGGGATTCGTTGGCGAATGTGATCGAGATGCGATGATCGTAACAGACCTTGGCGGCCTCCGCGTTGCCGGCGTTCGGACAATTGTCCCGTTGGCACACGAAAGGGATGAGATCGTCTGAAACGGGCGGAACAACGAAGAGAGTCAGTTTATCATTTAAAAGTGAAACGAATTTGTGTTTCAGTGAAACCACAACAGAGATTGTATGAGACGGATTTGGCGCTCACTGGCGAATTTGACCAACACCGCGCGGCGATCGAACAGATTCGGATTGAACGATGGCCAGTAATAAAATAGCAACTTCGCGGCCGAGGCTCTCGCCGGCGCGGTGCCGTAAGCGACGACGCAGAGTATGTCCTTCACCACTTCCGGCTTCAAAGCCATCAAGCATTCCAGCAATTGACAGTGGTGAGCTGAAGGAAAAGGAATAAGACACATTTTGAAAGAGTTACAGTTTGAAAGAGAAAAGAGCCACAAAAAATTTAAAATACTAATTCTTTAACAATAAAAATAAATAAGAAAAAATATATAGAATTGATATAACAAACCTGGATTATTGGAGTATTGGAACACCATCATTATAACAGCGGCTATCGATTGACTGGCGGCATTCTCGTTTCCGGACTCAATTCCTCTCGCTGAAAATTAAAATTCGTGTGATACGAACTTGATTCGTTCTCTCTTCCTAAAGTCTTTTTTTCAGTCACGATGGTAACTGCGCTTTGGTAACTGCGAGCCACAGTTAATATAAATTTGCATTGAATTATTACACAACCAAAAAACTATCAGCAAGCTTTACTCTAATCGACTAAAGCTCATGATTTCGAAAAAAATACGCATCATTTCCCTTTTACATTTCATCGATGCGTTTCTTAGCGGCAGGAGAATTTTTCTTATTCGAAACGATACTAAAATTCCCGGTCTCTCGTTCCTTGTCTTAGAGAGAGAAAGGAAAGAGAGAGATTTGAATGTGTGTGTTCGTCGCAGTACGAAGGTATAAAATAGGGAACACTTATACACACACGCACACACATAACGTAATGAAAAGACTCACTGATCGTGAACGGTAAAATGTAAAAACAGAGGTAATTGACGATTTCCTCGTGCAGTTCCATGGGAAGTACCGATATCGTGCTAGCGGTCAAGTACGACAGATTGTCGATCAGATCGTGATCGAGAAACGGCAACAGGCACGTCAGACACTGCAGCAAAGCTTTCCCGAACGCTAGAAAATAAGCGGGGTGGGTTACTTGGTTGTGTGCTGAAAAAAGAAAAATGTTGAAATGTTGCTCGAACAAATGATGAGATCGAACGGAGAGACAAGATTGCACCATAGAACAGAATTAGAATTAGGCAAGAGTCGATCGATACATGATCGTGCGATACAAATCACTGAAAGAGCGCGTAAGATGTGAACCACTTTTTTTTTTTTAAACTAAATTCAGTGACCGTCCTTCTGCGACTCCGTTTCGCTAATAACGAGGGATGAACCTTGCAGACCGAGGTGAAGTAACGGCACAACGTCGATCAATTGCGTCAGCGCGTTGTAAAGCTGTCTATAATCCAGACTCGGATACAAAGCCATTCGTTCCACGTCGAACTTCTGCGACCTGATCATCTCGAACGGTTCCTCGTCCACTTCTTTCAATAAAGCTAGAAAAAAAAAAAAAAAAAAACAGAGTTCATTTTGTATATAAATATTTGCTGGATTTTGCAAATCGTTGAACGCGACGAGAAACGATAATGTAACACTGATAGAGAACGGATAAGTGCGTCACAGTTTTATTTTATTATCGCACAGTTACACGTTCTACACTTACACAATAACGTTTGAGAAAAAAATTTTAATATGTTTGCGATGTCCAGACCGGAAGGCAACGGTTGGCTCCCATGAAGCAGTCGTTGATAGTAATCGTGCAAGCTAGTCAACTTTAGACTATCTGTAATTAAAAAATTTCCGCAATACCACTACTGTATTCCCACGTTGTATATATGTTCAGTGCATACGTAATTATTTTTATTTTCTTTTTTAATGTAAATATAACAATAAAAAAAATTAAGAAGCGCACAGATATTAATAAATTATTGAATTAATTTTCTAACAAATAAAAAATACGTAGAAAAAATTTGTAATTACATGATTCGTAATATCTGCTTCCCATCGTGTTGGTTCGACCGAACGTCTTCGCTCACGTTGTACACAAGTGTATCAAAATACTTCGGATCGTAACGAAATCGCGGACTGTAATTTTGATTGTGAAATCCTAAACAAAAACAAGACAATATTGTCAATTTTAATGTCAATCTCGATAAGAGTAATTATATTGTTAAACAATAATACTTTCAACATTTCTCCGGAATAGATTATGCGCTTGTTCACAACCATCCACAACCTACAAGCGAGAGAGCAAGCGAGGAAACGAAGGATGTGCGCGCATTTTCGTATTGATCCCTTCGGGAGGCTGTGTATGCGATGCTGCGCGTTACGATATTTTTCCACATTTCTCGCTGATTCATTTGTATCTCTCATTATTGTGACGTAAATGAACGTAACACCAAACTTTTTAAATATACAGTAACTTTTTGCATATACGCAGGGGTGCACGAAGCTCCGTTATTACGAAAATAAGAAAAAAAGAATTCTCCCGACTATTTTGTCGCCAACGCATACACTTGTCGTTAAATATAATTTTTAATTAAAAAATTGACTGCGTTTAATTTTTTTTATTAGAGTTACAACACAATGAATCTTAATGTAGCTAAAATGAGAAAAGTGTGTCTTCTATAACATAATTACAGCGTTAGCGTTTAGAATTGAGAGACTTTGTGAAGTTGACACTCCTTCACAATTGCGAAATTTTATAAAAATACGATATGTGTTGCTTTTTTTTTTAAACTTATTAAATTTAATTAAAATTAAAAATTATCAAGCGTTTCAAAAAACTTCAGATCAACATCTCTTCATCTGCAAAGTTTTTTCTTTTAATTGCTGTACTTTTGTGATCCTTTACTTGTTCAGAGATGACAGGTTCTTTTTGCTTTTTGCGCGATTCCAATGTTATATTATATAAAAGATATTTGATGTTATATAATTTAAAAACCAAAGAAGTTTGCGCTTAGCAAAAATTCGAACCTCGTTAGGTCCGAAATTTTTTCACCCCATCTAGCGGAGATGCAAGCCTCTTCTGTCACCGACTGTAATGTAATATGGCAGTGGCGAGGATTCGATTGGATAAGATGGAAGAAAATGGCATGCGAAGTGTTATTAAATTTTAGTGAAATGTTTGTTTGCTCTGGTTGCGTAGAATGGGAGGCTGCATAGGCATAACTAGGGCGAGAAATGCCTCAGTTAACGATACATCGGAGAGTTCAACGAGAACCAATTCGGGTAAGATTTATTGCCTACGTTCTCTGTTGTGTGAGAAATTTTATGCGACTTTAAACGCGCATTATCTAACCTTGAATTTCGCATCAGTCTTATTTTCGTTCTTTAATATCGAAGATATAACGTTATCTACCGAATCTGTGCTTACACGTTGTTTACTTTTGTGTCTCGACAAAATGCAACTCGCGAAAAATTCGACCAGATATCGCGATAGCAGCGGTGGCACGCGGAGAGATTCATATAGGATAAGCGAGACCATTTGTACTCGAAAAGTCCATCGTGTTTTTTAGTCAAGAAACGTTTGTCTTGTTGTGTTTGAATTTTAGTTTGTTTAGATGTTATAATATTTTCTTTTTCACGTTTGAGTACAATTTTATAAATATATAGGACGCAAAAAAATGAAACAGTAAGGAAAACTCGATATTGTTTTGTTTGGCGTGTTATATTGTTACCGGATAATGTGTATTTCTTCACACTGGATGATATTATCCAAAATAATAATAATTTAAAAATATGTGTACAAGAGAAAACAAAGCAATATGCATTTGTTTACATCTGTAGGAAATTCAAGGAAAAATCATCTCTTGTGCCATGAGGTAATTAGATGGAAGTCTGATGTACCCTTGACTGAGGGTCAATTGAGAAGTAAGCGAGATGAGTTCTGGGATACTGCGCCCGCATTTGACGGTCGCAAAGAGATCTGGGACGCGCTGAGGGCGGGCGCGACCGCGGCGGAAGCGCAGGACTACCAGTTGGCACAGGCGATATTGGACGGGGCAAATATTTCTGTGCCAAATGGATTCTTAACCGAATGTTACGACGAATTAGGAACTCGTTATCAAGTACCTATTTATTGTTTATCCTATCCAATTAATATCGTCAAGGAAGATAGCGGAAGAGATTCTCCTGCTGATTGTTCAGGTAACAAAAAGAAAAAAGGAAAAAACTCATCGCAATGTGATTTATTAATTTGATACACATCTTATCTTATTGCTTATATTAAATCTATGTAGAACCAGTTGACGAGGGAACGGAACAGACTTTGAAACTTAGATTATCGACTACTTTAGGAGAAGTTAAGCTACCTGTTTATAGCAACGACACTATTGGCATTGCCAAGAAGAAATTACA
Organism: Pseudomyrmex concolor; assembly: GCA_014839585.1. Classification (NCBI taxonomy): domain Eukaryota; kingdom Metazoa; phylum Arthropoda; class Insecta; order Hymenoptera; family Formicidae; genus Pseudomyrmex; species Pseudomyrmex concolor. The sequence continues at coordinate 9,485 of QVOB01021498.1, forward strand.
GGTTTGTGTTTTAATACTACTTAATTGATATATATGTATAATATCAATACATATATGATAAAAGAGTTGTTTTTTTTTTTTATGTGATTATGTAATGATATCATAGAGTCAAGAAGGTCTGGAACCGTCGCGTCAGAGGTGGTTCTTTGGCGGTAAATTGCTGGGTGATAAAATGCACATAGAGGAAGCAAAAGTGCAACCGGGTTACGTTATACAAGTAATTGTAAATCCAGAAAAGACAGATTACAGCCCCGTGAAAGCTAGTTGAACTTGCGCGCGAACATGACGCAAGACAGGTCATGTTTTAAGAAAATCAAGCAATGAAATAATAAAAATATTTTTACGCTTGTTAACAAAACCTTGTTAACCATGTATTCAAGTAAGAAAGAATATCATATTTTTTAATTTTGTATCGCGTAATGTTATACATATATATACATATACGAGAGAGTATATTATCAAAAGTTAAATTATTTCAAGATAAAAATTGGATATATATCTAACAATTTTCTTGTACTGCATAAACTTCTTTATTTAATCTACTTAAAATTGACAAAGTGGCTCTTCTCTTTCTCTCTTCTACTTCGGTCTAGTGTCGATCTTGAAGCGCCTACATTTGAATAAGTAACACCAATTTAAAAAGCTCTAATGGTTTGCGATGCAAGCTGTTGAGCTTTTCACTTACTTGGGTTAATAATTGATTGGCTGCACGAGCAATCAAAAAATTATTATTACAAGTAAAATTACATATTAGAAAGAGAAACAACAAATAAATAGGATAAAAACAGCGCAGCTTATAGAGAATTAATTAAAAGAGTTACATGATGTATATTTATATTCCTAAAAATAAATGGACGTACTATTTTTTCATTATTTATTATAATCGGAAGTTTATGTGTGCAATATATAAACGTCATTCAAAAAGTTTTGCTTATTATGATCGCGCGCAAAACAAAAAATATATGTCATGAATTACACATTAACACGTATATGAATTTGTTTTTACATGTTTTGCAAAACCAGATAGAGGTAACACTTCAGATTCTATTTTGTATTTTTATCAGATTTATATTAACACATCACGAAAACGCGTAAAGTAAACGGATTTTGAATGGACAATAGCGGAATAAAAAAAAAAAAAAAAACTGTATAATACTCATTGCAAAATATGATATTTTTAGGTGACACACTTGTATTAAGTTTCCGTGTTCAGCTCTGCTCTTGCAATTAACAATGTCCCTCGTGACTTTCGTATCGCACACGCGTTTGTGTGTAAGAAAATAAATCAAAAACATTGCTTTATCCGATTCACGTGAATACGTATTTTTCATCGAACTACCATCTCTGTAATGAAGCGAGACAATTGTCACACTAGCGTTGCGTATAACATAATTCTAAAAATTTAATATATTCGCGTTTTTAATTGTATCTTCTCGTAAGAACACCTAAATTTTGTAGGCCTAACATATATTATTATTCTATAAGTGTAATTAAAGTGTTGAGAATAAGATCGTGAGACGCAGTTGAAAATTGTTTGGGAAAACGAAGGGATGCGTGATAAACAAGACTAATACAAATTTTTGCATTTATCTCACGTAAATAAAAGAATTGTACGATTAATAGGTTTGTGCGCTATATGCAATACATACATTTTTTGGGTGCAATAAAACATTTGTGACTGTAATCTTATCTGACTCGTATATAGATATAAATAAAACGGTTCATTGTGTATAGTGCTCAAGTTCTCAAGGTGTGCTTTGCATGGACAAACAAAAGAAATCAATTATTATTATCGAGTGAGAAAATTCGTTTGCGACATAAATTTTATATATTTTGTATTTATATGTGTGTATATTATATTTTTCGAATATGCGTATAAAAAAAAACTGCACTGCCCAGTCTTAACTAGTTTTATCACAATTTCGAGACTTCAACGACTCCGACTACACATATATATAAATATTTCCCTACTTATTCAATCTCTTTTTTTCTTTCAGTTTTTTTCTCAGAGAATAGCGAAAATTTTTTTCGCAAAAAGAAAACAGACGACGAAATAACTTCATTTCAAAAATTGACATTGCCAAGATTACATTTATACGCATATTAAAATATACGTATATATAGTATTAAATTATTAAAAGCTCCGTTTACACAAAACATATACGCATTTGCGGAATAATATCGCATGTGGTGATGTAAATAGTTGTTTTTGATATCATTATAGACATGTTCTCAATTCTCACACGAAATACTAATTACTTCGCAACATGTTTTCTATAAACACACCTACAGAGAGACGGTACACAGCGAAGAAATCAGCGAAAAAACTAAATATACGGTAAGCACCGAGAACAACGATAGTTATTTTTTTCTCATCGAAAGACGTGCAATACACAAGTTCATGATGAAGCGACAGCTCAAGAAAATGTTATATACAAGATCTCCAGATCACGTAAAATTCACATAATATATCGATACTTCTAGATTATGTCTAACGATAATTAGTGTAAATTGGCCGGTTTTTAAATAGAGGATATTCTTGTGTTTGTGCCTAGAGAATATTGAAATAATTTCTATCAATATAATACTAGTGCTCAGTTTAATACTAAGCGAAAGTGTGTCATCGCACACTGAAAAAAACCGTCGCCAAAATAATAGAGAGAAAATAAAATATGTAAATAAAAAAAAAATTGTTACAATAATGAAATGTAATTTTAACTGCCTGATATACATAAAAGAATGGTACTTAACGATATTATATCGGACCAAAAAACAAAAAACAAAAAAAAAAAGATGCCTATGAAGCATTTTGAAATTAAACAATTGAAATAATTAGACGATAATGTAACTGCCCTAATGTAAAGATTTTCCGAGGGGAGAGAATTGAATGAACATTAAATAAGTAATATTTAAATAGTACATACAGAAATGCTTATAAGCACAGTTACACACGCTTCGAAGTTATATAATGTGGAACGAATACTATATATTGAGTCACCGATTTTTGTTCTATAGAAACAATGCTACGTAAAATATGTATCTCACTTCACAGTGTATGTATATATACATATGTGTGTGTATATATACATATCTTTCAAATCTTGTGAACACGTACGTACACACACGCAAGAACAATTCTTATTATATTTATGTACAAAATTACAATCATTTCATATTATATATATTCGAATAGCAAACATATTATTATTTAAAGAAAAGTTGTATATAAAATAGTTCCTAAGATTAATTATTATAACATATTGTGTATGATGAAAATAAACGTTGAAGAGTTCTATATCTGAACACTCGAATTGTTATGTACAATGAACAAGCATATCTATTACGTGGAAATAAAAATAAGAGAGAATCGACAGTTGTGTGTTTAGGGAATAAATAACTTGTTTTATTACGTAAAATATCTGCGTACAAAACCTAAGTCTATTATTAATTTTATTTGGTTTCTTTTTCTGTAACAAATTTATTTAGCAAACTTTCCTATATGTTTTAATTCGTGACACAGCCAAATTATTGTGCTTAAGAGTATAAGACTACCGGACTGGTGAGATGCGGCTAGCGTTATAGGAACATGAGTCAGTAAAGTCGAGATGCCTAAAAGTACTTGCAAGTAACCGGCGCAGAACACTGCGACCATTGCTTTTCTTCCCCGACCTGGAAGATGATGTTTGCGGGACAAGACGCCCAGGCACGTTATTAACGCTATGGTGGTTATTCCCTGCGGAAAAAATATGTATGTTAAAAGTGTAAGTAAAGCATGTTTTACCATAGCAGTACTCACTAAAATTCTGTGATCAAATTGTACTGTGGTCGGATTCTCCGTGAAGTTTTTCAATACAGGCGATATAGCGAGTATATCGTCGGGTATCCACTTATCTGCCATTTTCGGAAAAGTATTGTAGATCAGACCAGCATCTATTCCGGCCACAAACGCCCCGGACAGGGCGGTAAAGAATACGAGTCCTTTTGTCGAGTGCATCAATCGTTTAAATCTCTTCAGAGGTTTCATCGCATCGATCGCAGCCTTGCCGGAATCGATTGCGACTTTTTGAGCGGGAATCAAATGGTCCAGAGCGTTGTAAAGAAATCCGGTGTACAGGAGCAACGCCAGTCCGAGGTGCACCGCTAAACGATACTGCGATACCCGCGGTACATCGGACGGCTCTGTGAAATGATCCTCCAATCCGGATTTTACCATGTACCACCCCATGAGTCCCTGCAGACCGATTAAAGAACCCAGAATGACGACGCGTACTTTCATTCCGCGCCTGAACATTCCGTTAAACCAAAAGTACGTCGCTGGAATTATAAACACGGCGCCGATCAAACGTCCCCACGTTCTATGCAAGTATTCCATCCACCAGATACGTTTGAACTCCTCCAGTGTCATATTCTGATTGGTTCTACAGAAATATTTGTACCCTTAACACACATGTATATTTTTCTCTACCAAATGTTGCTAATTTCTTTTTGTTTCTTACATTTTATACTCAGGAAATAGTTTGTAACGTTCAAACTCCGAAAGCCACTGGCTCTCGTTGATAGGCATTTTTTCTCCTAGCAATTTCCAAGTAACCATAGATAAACCCGATTCTGTGAGTCTCGTTACACCCCCTAAATGCAAGAAAGAAGAAAACAATTCTTTCGTTGTTTCTCATAAATAGATTTTATTTAACATTCACATTTAAAAAAATGATCGTCACACACATTATATTATTCAGAATATAAATTTTGTTTACTTAGAGTAACACAGATTGAATAATTTAAAATGTCTATTTCCCGTACGTCTTCTCTACAATCATTCGCATTATATCACAAATGTAACGATAATACACATAATAAACAAGAGTACCTAGTGCAACCGCCACGAAAACCATACCGCCGCAAGTAAGCAGCCAAGATCCCACAATCTTGTCCTTGTTCCAGTTACTTCGTTTTGTAGCATAATTACGACTTGTGATGTTTACTTCTCTGAAGGGCCTTTGCTAATTGTCAAAATTAATAGCTACGCATTACTTCACACGTTAATATTACACGCACTGTCAAATGCATCAAGCAGGTAGTTTATTACCTTCAGAAGTGGACAGCACTTTCTCAAGAAGTGAAGATTGTTGTATTTCGTGACATTTGTTCTCGCACTTGTGAAGAGTGAGTTCTGTCTTTGACTGAGTATGTGTTTCGTAACATTGTAGAGTCCCAATATCTTTGTGCGATATCCTGCGATGTTCAACATTCTGCAATTGAATCACAATTTACTGATCAAAGCAACGAGAGCAAACACGTAACCACACGGTGTGTATGTACACGCGAATGAAATACATAAGAAGGTCAAAACTATGAGAATATGAACGATTATTGACATACTTCGATAACTGCGTAATCGGCCACTAGTGCACTCCAAAATCACGTAATCACATGATCACATACGGGTAACCGGCGTAATTTTTCTGATGTCGTCAAAACCTGTCAAAGCTGAAATCGTGGAGGAACTCACGAAGATCTGTGTGAAACGCATCTCTCGGTCGTTTCGCGCACGCGCAAAACGATCATGTGATCGCACGACGTACGTAGTCCGAACGTTCAAATTCATCGTTTTCCAAGCGAGATAAATAAACATGCCAATATTTTTTTTAACATTATTACGATTTATATACATATATTCAATATAATTTATATTCTCACGATTTGTATAATGTTCAATAATATATATCAAAAATTTAAAATATTAACACATAAAATATGTATAAATACACGTGCTGTAATGTCTACAGCGAATACAATGAACTCCCGCGCGACGTGAAGTATAAATATGTATAATTGGAATATTAACTGCTTGCGTCTTGCTATTGCCGAAGATGACTCGTTTTGTTTTTGTTTTTATTAGCAGAGACGTCTTGTTTGACACGAGAAACCGATTGTATAAAAGTTATAATACAGAACACGATCTCCTTTGTTATACAGGAGTCGATTGTATTTTATAAAACATGTACATTATTTTTTTATCTTCTTCTTCATTAAAGCTTTTTTCTTCTTTTCTAAGGCTTCCATTTTCATGTCTTCTAAATCTTCCATAATTCCTGCAAAAACAGACGTTTTTTTTTTTTTTTTCAATAAAAATTATTCCAAACAATTCAAACAACGCTTGAAATACATCATGCGTACCTATTTTGGTGGATACGTATTCTTCTTTCAGCTGTTGCGCATAATTACTCTCCATAGCAGCGTCATCATCGTCATCGTCAGCGTATTTGCTTCTGTCATAGCCGAATATTTCACTAATATGTTTGCTAACATGTTTGCTGTATTCATCCTCTTCTGGTTCGTCGTCGATGAAACCATCTAAGTCCGAGTCTTCTTCGTTTTCATCATAAATCCGTCCTAATAAAATAAGTTTCATATGATATTTTCTATTTATAATAATCTCTAATTGAGCTTTTTTATGCAATTGTAAAGTACAAATCATAAGTAAACTTACGTTTGGTGGATACGGGCGGCTTTTTAACAAGCGGCTTCGATTTCACAGGCCTGAGATCTGTCGGTGGGAATTGTTTCGGTTTGACATTAGCTAACGACGGCTTCAAATCCGCAGGCAGAAATTGCTTTGGTTTGATATCTTTGAGCGCGGGCTTGTCCGCAGGTTTGGATTTGGCCGCTATCTTATTATTAGAGGATCTCACGTCTTCCTGTTTGCTTTTACTTTGCTCCAATTTTCTTTTTTCTTCCTCGATAGAACGTCGCATCTCCTCCAGTTGCTTCCTCTCAGCTTCTAACTTCTTCCGTTCCTCCAACAGTTCATTCTTGATTGTGGATTTGTTTAATTTTTCCGCGCTATGCTCACTGGACTTCTTCGAGACAGGCGCTCCCATCGTGGACGAGCTTTTGCTCGAAATTGAATTTGAGATTACGGATTTTTCAGTGGGTTTAAGAGGTTTGTTTACTTGCGGTTTGTTGGGCGTGCTAGATGCGCTCGTTGTGCTTGTAGCGTTCGTAGCGCTCGTTCTACTCGTCTCCAACTCTCTTTTCTCCTTCTGCTCCTTCCTCTCTTTTTCCTGTATATATTCTTTCTTTTGGCGCTTCGTCATCGGTCGTTCTTCTTCGACTTTCGGTTTAACCTCCACCATCACAGGCTCGTGCTGTTTCTTCTCCGCGATTTTCAAAAGTTCTGAGAAGGACAAAGTTGGCGGCATGGCTTTTTTCTTCACTTTAGGCTTTTCATCTTTAATTTCTTCTTTGCTCTTCTCAACACTCTTCTCCGTCTTTTCATTCTCAGCCTCTTTTACATTCGTACTGGATGATGATTTTCTTTTCCGCCTTTCTCCGCTGGTTTCCTCGAGCTCCTGTTGTTTTAAGGCTTGTTTTACTCTATCCTGCAAGATGTACACAAAAGCAAAATAATATCTTGTATATATATATTATTTTTCATACATATATATTTTTCTTTCTTACTTAATTCACTAAGGATATTATCTTACCTTTGTAGATGCAATATCCTTTATTGTTCTTTTTTCGTTGTTATTATTAAAAATAGATTTCTCTGGAGGTTGACTATTATATTTGTTCATTAACTGATTGTAATATAAAAGAGACGACTGCGATTCGTATCCATAGTCATCTTCATCAGGTTGAGAAGGACCTGAATAAATAATAAACAATATTTAAAAGTATATGTGTATAATTAATTGTTGCGACATACAGCATACAAATATATTTTGAAGAAATATATTTTGAGCTGTCAGTAAAACGTATCGCTTCACAATTATATAAAAATAAAGTTCCAAATACAAGCATCAAAATAATTTTACAGTTGAATTATTCAAAAATTGGTAACAGTATTAAAAAATGTGTGTTCTATACAAAAATAATTGAGAAAAATATGAGTAAATCAATAAAGACTACATAATAAATATTACATGTCAGTAAAACAAGATTTGATACAGAATGAAAAACAGAGTGTAAAATTGCACAAATATGTATATCATATCAAAAGTTTTTGAGAAAATAGTTTGAATAATAAATATATTAAATATATATTGAGAAATTAAGTTAACTAAAAAAATAATATCATTTATAAATACAGGGTATACATTGTTCTTTAATTAGCACACAAAAGATGACTGTGAATACACAAAAAATGATAATGAAGCTTCATTCATATGTGTGACTTGCATTAAAAGAAGAAATGTAACTTAGGATAATTTCTATTCAGCATATTGTCAGTATGTCTGTCACTAAAATTCACAGATGTGGTCTAATATAAAAATAAAAATTGTTTATTAAAAAAGTTAATCTCTAAAAATCTATCAAATTTGAATTAATCTCACTACCTCTTTTTCTGTCAAATTTACTCAACAAATAGCAGAAATCAGTATAATACGGATTCCACACTTAAGAGAATATTTTCCAGTATATTTTCCAGATTACTCTAAGAGTTTTAAATAGCTGACCTTAACGTCTTAAAATCCTCCGCTGCGCAAATCCGTGAAATTGTTCAGCATCAGGAAGACGGATAAATAATGTATCTTGTCTTTTTTTTTATTACAACCTGTGGGCGAAAATATTGCCCGTTATGGATAAGAGATTTTTCATCAATCAAACTAACAAGATATATATATATATGTATATATATCATGCAAACTGTTTGTTGCATCTTATGCAAATGTACACATATGCACACATGCAACACACAGAATACTAGTTCTAGAGATTACCAGTTTAGAATTAAGAAAACAAAAGAGTAAATATTTATTATAATGTTCTCCAAAAGAAATTTATGCTTACTATTATTATTATTTGTTACTTAAGGTAATTTTTTAATATCAATTAATTACAATTTGTGATTTGACTTAAGCATATTATTATTTTATTATTTTACAATGATAACAAATCTACTCACTATGTCATAACTGTAATAAAACTTTCTAAATTTGAGATATTTTGTGATAATTTAAACTTAAAAAAAAGTTGCAAGAATATAGCTGTAACTGAATAAAATAATAGTAAACAGATGTCTGTGTATTTGGAACTTTAGTTTTATATTTTTGTTTTGAGATGTCTAATGGATATAGCTGATTACATATATATATTTTAGAAACAAAAAGCTATAACATAAAGCTGCTTATTAATATTATACAAGAATTATATCATTAATATAAATACACAGTAATTGTATATATAAGAAAGATAGAAGATAAATATTTACAATGTAACCACTCTATTTTTCTTTGATTTTAGTTGCTTTTTGCTAAAAAAAAAAAAAAAAAAAAAAAAAAAAAAATTTTTTTAATTATTATCTTTATTAACATCTAAGTAGGAGATCGACAGTTAATAGAATATTAACATACACATATGTTTTAGATCAAATTTACCTGCAATGGTAATGGCTGTATTTTCAGTATCAATGGCATCAGCAATCACTGCCTTATTGGCTGCTTTACATACCTTCAAGTGCTTATTTATTCGACTTTGAGCTTTATGATCTCGCAAAGATAAGAGATTCTGGAAAAACACCCAATAACTTGTTAAATATTGGTGGATGTTTAAATATTACATGACGTAAACATTGCATCTGCACACACATATGTAGATAATGTAGTCCTGTTCGTTTCCTCTCACACTCACCTCCTTCTTTCGTTTCTCTTCCAACTCCTTTTGTCTCTGCTCCTCTTCCTTTCTCGCTATAAACTTTTTGATATTGTCCGAAAGAACTTTCTGTTTCGCTTGTTTCTTGGGCGGTGCAAACTTGGTCTGATAGCATGGTGCGGACTGTCGAAAAACATATCGTGACGTTACAAGGAAGAGAAATGAGATTTGACTGAATTACGTTTGTCGTTGCAAAGATACGGAAAATAAATTTGTAATTCGTGCTCATAAGTATCTAAATTATTACTTTAGAATGGTCTAAAACATTCAGTTTTCGCACACCTTTTCAGACCTGATTGCGTGGTAACCACGTCAAACTCACCTGGCTCTTACTTTTGTTCTCTTGCGCGACAGCCAGCAATGTGCTAAAGTCCATTTTGTCCGCGATCAATGTAACTCACGACAAGCTACGAGAGGCACGTAAAACAACACAGTTCTCACAGGAAACTATTGCACATTGTCGTCACAGGATCCGCGATTACTGCGACAGACTTTCGCAGAAGAACACGAAGGCAACTGAAGGCAACTGATGGTGATGGCTTCTACTTACGGAAATGCTTGCCACGCGGGGGCAACAGACGACACGGCGGCCAATCGACGTCTCGCTTTTCCGGAAATAATAAATACGTACTTACGAGGAAGCGAAACGTTGATTGGCTCGCTCGTTATATTCCCTAGCGCGTTTCTGCGAGCAGTAATTGAGAGATGAAACAATGTGGCAGCACTGTCATGTGAAATCTGTGTTCACAATGCGAGAAATCGATCCGAGTTGTTGGATACGAACTTTGATATCAGGTGTTAAGAATCGTCAGTAATAAGAGATTATAAAATTAGCCAATCAAAAGTTGGTTTAATTTCGAACTCTAGTCTTACCGTGTAGTAATTATAAAATCGATCGATTGATCGTGTTTCAGTTTTCAAATCGCAATTTCTCAATGCATTTTACAAATATTCTATAGTTACGTGAATAAATGAAGAAAAATTGGGAAAACTGTTCGTCGCAAAAACTCGCGTACAGTTTTCGGTGTTTTATTTTAGCAATAAAACTTGACATATTGAATAAACAGAAACCGAGTATCTATGGAAACTGCGTTACGTACAAAAATGCAGAAACACGGAAATCCACAGAATGACAAAGAAAATGGAAAAGCAGATTTCAACAAAAAGATTTCGCACAAAGATACTTACGATTCGAGAAAGTACATATCCGAAGGAAGACGCGTGTCGAACGGAACAGTTCCTTTGAATATTCTGAAGTTTCAGTATCCTTTTCTCTTATGCCGATTATTTTTCCCACATTGTATTTTTTAAACAACATATATTTGACGATAATAATATCAGGCAAGTTGTACAATTTAAAAAAATTAAAAACTTAAATTCCTTATAAATAATTGATTGACAAAAGTCATTCGTTTTCGTACGACTGTCAGAGATACTTCAATCTTTGCGTTGTAGAACCGGATGTTGTTCTGTTTGCTTCCGGTAATATACTGCATTTTTTAAATACCACAACGAGGAAGCTGTGGTTCAGAAGAGGAAGCACTGGTAGCGGGATTGGACATGTGACGGTATTCTTGTTTGTAATTAATATAAATATAAGGTGTACTCTTTTTGTTTAGAGGAAATTGCAGAAAGTTTAGCAAAATGAGATTTTCAGATATAAAAATAAAAACAATTGTTAAAAGTCGATTGCATCAGTTATAACAGAGTTTATTTTTTTAAATTCTATGCAATCTATAATCTCTTTCTCTCTATTTTCTATTTAGAAGAATCCTGTATTTGATCATATTGCTGTTGGTGAAAACGGCGAGAAGCCTCCAATAATTATCTACAAATGGCCTTCAATGGATATCGTGACAATTTTACACGACGGCACGTTAAAACGCTACTCCCATTTAGCGTACAGGTAATAAAACTTAATTGCTTGTGTGAAAGAGCGTAGAAAATTACACGCGTTATTTGTTTGCAAAAGTTGTGCGTATTTTATGCAGCACAGACGGCTCGCTGTTGGTGTCCCAAGGAGGCGATCCAGATTATACGATCGTACTCTGGGATTGGCAGAGATCGAAAATAGCGTTGAAGTGCAAATCTCACAACAGAGATGTGTACAACGTCATAATATCCCCGTCGCTGACCGGTTATCTGGCGACCAGCGGATCGGGCCACATAAAATTCTGGAAGATCTCGAATACGTTCACCGGGCTCAAGTTGAAAGGCGAGATCGGCAGATTCGGTCAGACGGAGATATCCGACATTATCGGTGTATACATCATGCCGGACGGAAAAGTATAAATAGCTGTTTGCGAGAGCATTTCAATTGATTGCTCAAAATTACGTATTTGTTTCAGGTCGTGTCCGGCTGCGAGTGGGGAAACATTTTGCTATGGGAAGAAGGTTTAATTACCCTCGAAGTGTGTAGGAAAAATCGCCAGCCATGTCACAGCAGAGCAATCACACAGTTCGAGTACATAAACGGAGAGCTTATATCGCTCGGTAAAAATCTTTCCTGCGTCGCAAAAATTTTTCAAATAAGTTGTCACGCAATATTAAAAACTCTTTTGGTTTATATTATAAAAAATATGATAAATGTGCAGGTATGGATGGGTGGATTCGAATATGGTTCTACGAAACGATCGATCAAGTGGACATTCGCGATGAGGAACGTTTTCTGGAGATTCAGCCTATTTACGAATATCACATCAGCGAGAATGACAAGACGTATGAGTCAATGCTCATGTGTATGCGTAAGCGAGAACCGGACAATCCGGAAAGTACACTTTGGTATGTTCAAGTAAGTAACTGTCTGATAGTAAATGATATTAAAATAATGAGATTAGATTTCAGTAGTACATTTAATAAAAAAATTAATATAATAATAGAAGGGGAGATTTATATTAATTATTTTTAACTTTAAATAATGCTTTTTAAACATTGTACAGCCTTTTTTATTATTATTATTTGTTTTGATGTAATTCTTTTAGGATGGAAACGGCGGGATTTGGTTGATAGATTTGGACACCGCGCAACAGGTATCGCGAAAAATATTTACATGCTCGGCTGGTGCCATAGTCGACATGGCTAGTGCGACATGGGGACCTTTCGTAGCCACGCTTAGCACAGCTGGACAGCTACTTGTTTATAATTACACAGAAAAAAGGCTGATCCTAGCACATAGATTCAACGACGTTGGCAGTCAAATCGTTTGGTTTCCATGCCAGGTAAACTGATCTAGAATTTGTATGTTTTACACTTCGTTTCGAAGTTGAGTCACATAAAATATTTTTCGTAATATTTGCAAGATCGAGGCAACGGGATCAACGCTCGTTTGCGCTTTCGGAAGCGGTGTCGTTCGTGTGATCGTTGCGGCGATATCGGAAGCAAACGCTGTCGATGATATAAAGGGGGATTACGTTAGACTGATTCAAGTAATAAAACCGCACAGAATGGCGATAACCGCGATGTCTCTGAACCCTTCGTACAGGTGACATTAGAAACGTGATGAACATATACTATATTTAATATATTTTTAAATTTTAACAAAGTATTTTGTATTGTTATTAAAAAGTCGTACTTTTATAATTGTTCCAAGAATATTTCAGCTTGCTGGTAACTGGCAGCGAAGACGCAACTGTATTTAGTTTCGCTGTCACAGTGACAGAAACTTACCCCGCAGTCACGCCAATCGGCTTCGTCAAAGTGCCTTCGGAAGTTACGTGTTTCACGTGGAAACCGCAACGTGTAACTAAAATTATCTTTTTGTGTTACAACTTTTTATTTCTAAGAAATAGACATAATTGTAATTGCTCTTAATTAAACGTACATAGAAAACCACGTTGTTAATTGGATGTTCGCGAGGAGATTGCGTGGAAGTTGCATTGCCAAGTACTCCGCAATTATACACCGTCGCGTCGTACGAACTCGTTCAATGTCGGCCAAAGGCATTTAAATTTTACTCCGTAAAGTCCGCCATTCGAAAGGAATTAATACGCTTGAGTCGGGAGAAAGAGAAGAAAGAGAAATTAGCAAAGAAGCGCGAAGAAATAGCCTATTTACTAGCCGACAGTCCTGGACTGGAAGTCGATGAAGAAGCGTTTCTCAGTAATTATCACAATTTTATTTAAAAAATTATCTTAAATGCCTTGTAGAATAACAGCACATATTCAAGACGTAGAAGTAAAAAACACTGAAGAGGTAATAAAATTACAGTGGATATAGAAGATGAACCGTTACCGGAAATATATATACCAAAAGTACCGAACAAGGTCCTGACAGCACAATACATTGGTCCCGATGTTATTTGGTTGTCAATGGCGGGATTTGACGCGGGATACATGTACGAATACCCGAGTCCGGAAGTCGCCGAAATTATCGGACCAGAACCCGCAAGAAGCATTATGATACACGACGCCGATGACGTGGAAATACGAAGTTGTCTGTTGTAGTAAGAACACACGATTGACTATTATATGTGTACAAGTGAATTGCAAAAATCAATTCATTGCGAAACGCAAGTTATTAATCTGTCGCTGCAGTAAAGAAAGATACTTGGTTTTGGGAATGGAGCACGGGGAGATACGAGTTTGCAAGTGGAAGCCGAAAAACTATACAGATCTCTCGGATTACTGGATAATTCCGATGCACGATTATTACAACGATCACATCCCGAAGATGGTTCTCAGTTACGATCAGAGGATTTTGTTTACGTGCGGCCACGATGGAAATTTGTTTTCTTACGAAGTGAATGATGACACGCCATCCGAGGCGATCACATTCGAAATGATCCGAGGAACTTTATCTTTGGTACGTTTGGGTTTTTATTGATTCTCTTCTACGTGGTGCGTGCTTTTATAAGTTTTTATAATAATTTGCTATAATTATTTGTTTCTAGCCGCATACTAGCGTTGAAGATATCGAAGAGATCGATCATCCAACTTTGGAAGAGATGATTCAACAAGCTGAACGCGATAAAGTTGCTGCCGCGGCGAAGCAGAGCAAACAGCAGACCTTGGAGAAGTTGATGGAACTAAGCGAGGACTATAGCAAAATTATAGAGAGGTTGAAAAAATTTGTGTCACATTTAGATAAATTTGTGAAGTAACGTTAAAACAAGAAAACGATGTTTGTTTTTTTCTCTTTATATCTTTATTAGGAACAAAGCTCTACCAGATTCTCATCGACTGACTCACGAGGAGTTGGAATTGGATACTAGAATCACAGACGATTTAAATAAGGAGTTAAACGCGGAAATGGCAGCGGTCAGAGAGAAACTGGCCTTTAAAATCGAAAAAAGTGAGCTCGGACTGCAGAAACTCGTAGATCACTTTATCAAACCCATCACGTGCTTGCCGTTTGCCGTTTGCAAGATGTTGTAAGTAAAAATTACGAAGCACAAGACGATGAAAATGATAGCGTCTCTGTGTGATGTAGGGAACCGGATAAGATGGTGTATTCTCTGCGCCAACGTGTCTTGGATATTGACGATACATTGCTGCATACCGACTCGCTGAAATTCATACATATATTCGATAAGCAAAGAAAGAGGTAACTCGTATGTTTGAGAACAGTATTTATTGAAATAAAAAAACACTCGAATTTGTAAAATATGTATATTTTTTATTTGTCGTCACACATCTAAATAGATTTTCACCTAAATAGAATGACGGACGATAAAATTTTAAGTTTCGAGCAAAAAAGAGAAGAAGAACAAGAAGGAATGGAGAAGGAAGAAGAAAAGAACGCAGAAGAAGAAACCGAATTGAAAGTGAAGGAACCATCACTCGTGGAGTTTTTGAAGGGAGTGGATTACGAGGACACAGAGAGCAGTTCGGGGATTCGTTTGAATCAAATGTTGCGTAAATACACTTTGAGAAAGACGAGATTGGAGGAACGCGACAAGGAAGTTAGTGCACTTGGTATAGAATAAAAATAAAGTGTTTATTCATTGATTTATATAATGATGAATTTGTATTGTTTCAATTTAGTGGAAAGCAATATACAGCAAAAAACCGGATATATCTGTTAATCACGCGGAAGATATGCTCGCCATCGAGGAAGCGAAGAGAACCATCGGTGACTACAAACTTAAGACGTCGCCAATTTTCGACTTGTCGGAAAAACGGGTCACTCTTGCTTCAAAGTACAAGGAGATATTGAATTGTCGGAAAAAGGTTTACGTAGAAGCTTATTTCAAATTGTATACGTAGGATTCTCAATTATTTATATGCAAAAAGCATTTGTTACTTTTTCTCACAAAACGCTTTCAACAATAGCTTTATTACCTGCAAGAAGGTTTTAATATAAGACTGAAAGCTGTAAGAACCGAGAAGGAACAATTGCACGCAAAAGTTCAACGTTTGATAGACATTCTTAGACAAATTCATGCTGAAATACCGTTGAACAGCGTGAGACCTTTGCCGGTTATTCCCACAATAAACGTCGATGTAGAATTTCCCGAGAGAAAACTGACGGTACGTAGTGATAAGTTTTAAAAAATAAAACTGTGATTTCTTCAGTTCTTTGCAATAAAAGCAATATTAGCCACCAGTAAGAATAGAATAGAACACACACTGACATACATAATAGAATGCAACAGAATACAATGACGTACGATGTTCCGGACATTTTCAAACGACACAAAAAGATCACGAAATGTTCGAAACATTGTACGTATTTTGTATTAAAATTTTCACACATATCAGTAGCTTTTGTTCTTATTGTCTTATTGATAGAATTGATATTGTTTTAGATATTGTTTTAGATATTGTTTTATTGATAGAATTTCGATGTCAAAAAGCATCACTATAATTTAAATTATAGCATTAGAGAAAGAGAAAGTATTTTATAATTTATGTGTGTATATACACAGATCGATAGAGACGCGTGGAAAGCGGACA
This sequence comes from Pseudomyrmex concolor, assembly GCA_014839585.1. Lineage (NCBI taxonomy): Eukaryota > Metazoa > Arthropoda > Insecta > Hymenoptera > Formicidae > Pseudomyrmex > Pseudomyrmex concolor. The sequence goes on from QVOB01021498.1 coordinate 26,032, forward strand.
GAGCCAAAGAATCGCTAGAAAAAGATCAATCACCGATTTTACCGGAATCGATTCGGACGCCAGGCGTTTGTTCGGACGAAGAATACGAGGTATTGCTCCTAGACAAGAAGTTCGCGGAACGCTTCTTTTCCGACTCATTCTCCAGTTTGGAAAAGAAACTGGAACTCAAACTCGCGGTACAGGAAAAAGTAACGTCGTCGCTACACGTGGACGACGACGTCGAGAGCCCGTGGGAACGCGAAATGAAGACTGCTCGTGCTTTACGCAAAATCTACGAACAGGATTGCATATTGAGACACATACAAACCAGTTGCGAGAATCTGGACGAAAAGTTGGATCAATTGCAGCACGAAAGATTGAACATCGTTTCCGAATGCGTCAACATCAATTTGTTCTTGTTGACACTTCGTCAGGAATATATTATTTTGAAAAAGTACGAAACGATGGAGAAGAAGTTGCAAGATCAACTCGATAATAAATTGAAAGAGGTCGAGGAGATGAAACAGAAGGTTAATCTCGATCAATTTTACTGATCTTATTTAATTATATGCAAAAAGAAGTTACTTGTGAATGATGCGATTATTGCTCTTTCAGTTGCAAATAGTCACCGATAAAATGGATGTTAAAACTAAAGAAATTACAAAGTTACGTAACCAGATCAAAGACATCTTCTCTGAATACATGAATAAAATAGGCGATAATAGATTCCGTAATTTTCTATGTAAAATATTCAAGAAGAAATACAAGGAAGTGAAGGAGGACGACGGTGAGTGCACTTCAGTTACATCAAAAGGAAGCAATTATTTTTTATAATCTAAATTTGAAAAATTTGTGTCTATTGCTATCAGCACCCAGTCAAAGTGTATCAATGATCGTTTTGCTTTAGAAACTACCACAACAACAACTGAAACGGATGAGACAGAAAGTGTCGATAGCAAGGAACTCGAACTGATCTATTTTGATGAAAATGTGTGTCCGCCGGGATGCGACAAGGAATTGTACAAGTTGGCGTTTACAATGAGAGAAAACCGATACTCGTGCGAACATCAGATCAAAAATATACAACGGGTTGTAGAAATTCTTCAAAAGGAACTTCAGACATGTACGAAGAAGCTGAAAGTTACAGAAATCGATTTGAAAAAGACCGAGGATGATTTGAGAATCTTTATGGTACAATTTTGTTTGCAGTATTGATGTATTTTACGCAAAAATAACTTATAATTTGTGTATAAATATTATTTGTATATTCTGTTTAACAGCTCAAGAAACAAAACGAGTTAAATGACGTGGACGTGACGGTGGTGATGAAGCTGCATCAACTGCAATATTTCGACGAGTCCGAGATTCCACCCAAGATAAAAGACTGCGTTGTATTCGACAAAACGCAATTGTCCAAATTATATTCGAGAATACAAGAGTTGCAGGAAGAGACACTCGAATTACGCGTTCAGCATAAGTACAAAAATAAATTTATTATATATGAAATCTATAAACAATTTAATATGCGAGGATCTAAATCTTAAATGTGTGCACGATTTCACAGAAACGCGCGGACGCATCTGCAGAGAATCAAACTCGACCGTAATCAAATGCGCGCTAAAAATAAAACTCTGAAGAACGAAATAAAGTCGATGATAATGACCAAATTCGGTCAGAATATATCTTTGAATAAATTGTACGAAACGATAATCCGCCGAATGGTGCATGACATCAAAGCCAACTTGACTGACGCAATGAAGTATTTCGCTAAGCAAATAAAACGCAAGTTTTATTATGTGTTGTAATTAATTATTATTAATTTTCTTTAAAAGAGTCCTTGGAATTGTATATATGTACATCTCATTTATTACAGAGGCTAAAGAAAGCTACTCGGAAGAATTGGACGTATTTAACAAACTGATTCGCGAACACACGCAAAAGTTGAGCTTCTTGACAATTTTAGTGGAGGAACAATCAAAACTGAAAAAATTATCGAAGCAACGCATCGTGTCAGATGTACGTGCATAAATTTTTACATGTGCGATTGTCAAATATCTGTTACTTTCATCGTGTGAATATCACTGTTGTTCGCAGGAGGAAATGATGCAGTTTGAGGAAAAATACAAGAGTGATATAACAAAGTTGGAAAAAATTCTCAAACGTCAAATACGGCAGAAACAGTTGTTCATGAATGACATAAAGAATCTTAGGTTGAAAACAAAAATACATTCGACACAGTGCAAGGCAATGATGCCTGGGAATGACAAAGGTAATGATAAAATTAGCAGAGGATTTTCCAGAGATCCGAGAACATATGTATTACAGTCTATATATAATAATTAAAATTATACATGTATATAAGTTTTCTGTGTGACTTAGATATCGAGTCTCAGAGCGAGAAAAATTTTAATCAGGACTGGCAGAACGTCGAAGTTGAAAACACGTGATAAAAATGTAAAGAATCAGACCTCCGAAATCGAAGAACGTGTAAAAAGAATGATGACGGAACATCAGATAACAAGTACGATATATTTACAAAAAAAAGGTGAGATAGCGTTAATTTGTTAATTGTTTAAGATCATAATGCTTTTTTTTCCGTTCCATTGCATTTTATTTTTGCTTACATGTAACAACTATGAATGACAGCTGTACAAATACATAACATTACAAATACATGCATCTCATTTGCAATGTATATATATAAAGAACGATCTAATATATATATATATATATTATATATAATAATAATAAATAATAACGTATTTTCGCGTAATAAAAAGGCATCGTAATAAGTCTATATCTTTCGCGCGCGCGACACGTATTCCTTAACGCGTTTGTCATCCCGTGTGCAAAAGTTTTTTCAAGAATCTACACGTATCTCTCTGTATAACTCGGGCTATTAAGCAGAAGGTGGAAACAAGAGAAAAGTAGTTTTTCTTTGTAGTAAGCCTTTTTGAAAACTTATACTCTATAGAGACAATACTTGTCCTTCGCGCCAACATTTGTGCTCATAAACTCTTTGTGAACATGACTATAATAATAATCTTCGGAATGTTAAAAATATATTAATAGCTGCACGTAAAATTTTCAACTCACTAGACTAGAAAAAAAAAAAAAACAAAAAAACAGGGTTCGTATAGTTCACGAAGTGTTGACGACGGTTAACACTCGAATCTTACGTTACGTTTCTTCTCATCTCGAGGTAAACGTTAACGCGAAAGGCGTGCAAAAATGCAGATGCGTGATTGCTGCAGAAAGAAGCTGCAGAAAGAGCTGCACTTGGTTATTGTTTTTATATAATTAATAGAAATTTGAATAGTAGAGATGTAGATGCGACTTTGCGAAATTGTCGAGTACATCGAGATTCGAATGTAAAATGAAAAACGGTAATTATTATCGATAATAAAAATAGTAATCATAGTACGTATAATAGTAGCACGTTATTAGAGTTAGTGGTAATAGTGTAGTGTATCATTTCTCTTTGAAATGTAAGTTAATTTCTTTTGAAGCATACGCGCGCACTCATACACAGTCTCTCTCTCTTTCTACTTCTTTTTTCTTTTTCTGAGAAAAAGCGTAGTGATCTTTAAAATTATTCTTACCAATATTCACGTTTTTTTAAACGAGATTTTCCGACAATTACAAATTCTCACGTTTCGAAAAATGGAAGGACAGAAATAAAATTAAGAAAGATCAGCTGTGCGCTATTCCGAAAAAGAAAAACATGGAAAAGATAGATCTGAGATGTTTGCGAAGTTTCTAAGTGTGTGCATTCAACAACTGCGTCAACAAGTGCGAACGTCTACAGTTAGCGAACCGCGTGGAGAATCATGCAAGTTTCAAGAAAGAGAATTATCGTACATGGTTTTACACCGAGTAAAGAATACACCGTCTTTTTTTTTTCCAAGATAAAAACCACCCAAAACCATGAATTTTGTTGTCCGAGCGAGACAAAAATTGCATTGTCATAAAAATTGTACAGGTTTGGCGAAACGTTTGTAAAATCTTCTATTTTTCTCAGTACGATTCGTTAAAATTCTATCGATTGCATAAACTCTCTGTAATCGAAATCCGAAAACTCAACGCTTCATTCTATGCCGAATGTGTTCGTTTCCTCGACAGCCAGCAACAGCTTCTCGTATAAAATCTCGGGCGTGGGATACGGCGGAAGGTCCAGACGATTGAAACACGTGTGCGCTCTGAAACAAACGGCGACGGTACTAATGCGTTATCGCGTGTATGTAAAAAAGACAAACAAGCGTTATCAAACGGACGAGAAAAAATACCTCGGTAAACTGTTCGGTCTTCCCCATTTCTCGATGCAGAACTTTCTCGGTCCAGTGGATCCCCGCAAGGCTGCGAATCCCTCATACGGAATGCTCGAGGTGCCAGTCACAAATTGCAACAGTCGCAAACGTTGCTCGTTAGTGAATCGGCTTATGCTACTCCAAAACCATTCCACAACCGGATGTGCGTCGTGATAGCCGCTTCTGTACTCGGTGTGCGTTCGCCAATCGTTGAGGTCGATCTCGGCCGCGCCCGCGATAACCAGTTCCAGCTCACGAGCATCGAAGACGGACACCAATCGCGCGTCCACCACCTCGTAAAAACCGCGCACTAATGAGTCCGTTTGTTCCGCAACGCCGCGTTCGAGACGCCAGCGCACCACCTTCTCGAGATATTCCTTCTTGTTCTTCTCGGTGACGGGGATGTTTCTTCCGCCTGGTTTCAGCTCGCGCTCGGCGACTCGACCCAGCAGCTCTTCCGTCACCGAAAAGGTCAGTTCCAACGGTTCGATACTTATGTCCTTCTCTTTTATCCACATCAAACTCTGATGAAACTCCTGATCCAAGCTCTCCAGGTCGCTCAAACTCGCCGGTATCCTCAGAAGCGCTTTGTAAAATGGTCTCGTGAAAAACGCGTCGAGCAGATACTGATGCACCAACGCCAGACCCAGAACTCGGCCGGAAAATCTAAACCAGTCGTTGTAGTTGTCCACGAAAGCCGACATCGGCGAGATTTGCACCGTGTAAGTATCATTAGCCGAATATTCGAACAGTCCGTAATAGGGATTGAATAGCTCGCGCGACAAATGAAAGAAAAATTCTCGAGACGGTCCGCCGTAGTCCAATCCCTCTTCGTGATCGAAGATCACCACTAATTTTCCTTTCTGCAGGTCTTTCTTCGACGCGGCCATTATTCGCGTAAAAGCATCTTCAAGCAAATGTTCTCTTCTAATATGCAACCTGCAGATAATTACCAAGACAACTCGGTAAACAATTTTGTTCTTCTGTACATAAAAATTATTATTTCACACTTGTGACACGAGTAATTAATAAAACTTACTTCAATTTGCCCGGTCCTTGCCCGTAACCTTTACTCTCCAACTTTCGGTAAAACGTTCGAAGTTTAGCTTCGAAGTCCCTCCTGTGCGGCGCTGGCGCTCTGGCAGAAGCCCTTGTAAGCCCAGGCGATGCGTGTGGACTGCCAAGCGGGGATCTACCGATACTACCAGGTACATACGACATTATTTCTTGTTCGAATAAACTGTAAACAATGGCACAATATTATTAATGTAGTGTCGTACATGTAGTTTACATTAAAAAAAAAAAACGCATATTTTTTAAATATCTATTTCTTTCATGTACCTCAGCAATAATGCTAGAGGGACGTCGTGGCTTAGTCTCTGCAACGCTGTCGTTCCTTCGACTCTTATGGTGTTAATTTTCTCCCGCAGCACCGTATTCTGTGCTATCGAGTAACTTCTCTCTTTCAGAATGTCGATTATATTAGGCTGACGTAGAAAAGCGACTACTTTGTCGTTGTAGGCTACCGGTATGTCGGGAGTGGCAGTCACGGGCGATTGCTGCGGCCTGGGCGGCGGAACGGGAGCTTCATCGAGCATTGTTCGCGAATGCGCGGGTTCGGTTGGCAATCGAGGATCGATGAAGGAAGTGGCCTTTCTGGCGTGACATATGAAGAATCTCTGAAATTGTAACACGATATATTATTAATACATCATTCAGTAGCGAACTATCTTCCTCTCTAATCTTTTTTTTTTCTCCCGAGTCACACATGTGTAATCGAATATATTAGAGTCTGAAAACCCACTTTGCCTGTCCTGTCGAGCTTCGATTCGTATCCTCTCGGCAACTCTTTGCTCGGATCGGCGAAAAAATTAATTAAGGCAACCAGGTCTCTGTTGTGCTCGTATCTCGGAAAAACTATCGGGTCTCTTCTCACTCTGCTGATCATGTGCTTCAAACTCGGATTGCGATTGTACAGTTCCATTGCGTCCACGTTGGTGTGCAACACGGTGAAAAAGTCGGGCCGTGTTAAAAACAATACTGGCGGTATCGTGGTGATGTCGAACGGTTCGGACTCGCTTCTGTCGGTAGTGCGCTCGCTCGATCGCTCGGTACCCTCGAAGGGATTGCCGTTCGTTGTGCTGTTCGTCTCGCGATCTATATTATCGGGACGCGAAATGGTGCGTCGTACACTTTGGTAACGTCTGTCTAGCTGTTGTCTACGCAGATCGCAACCGGTGTTGCGCGTTGTCAGATTAGGTCTTTGCCACGTCGTGGTACGATTGATGTGATCTATATAAAACACTCGGCCGTGACTATCTATTCTCGCCTCCCATGCTGAAAAAAAAAAAAAAAAACAAAATAGTCAGATTTAAACAAAGCGAGTACGTGGCTAAACCGTTCATTTTATTCTTGCTTACACGGAGGTAAAGGTTCTTCCGAAGATAAAGGTACATTTGACGTTTGGCATATGGGTAACGGGCACAAGGGTTTTGGCCGATGGGTAGGTGTAGGCGGACACTCCAGTTGATTATGCAACGCCGGTTCCGGTCTCTCGCGCTGTCTGTGCGATCTCGGCGAACTTAGTAACGCGATGCTCTTGGTAACCGCTGTTCTTAACTGAAATGTCAAGATGATCCGCGCATGTAATCTAGATTCGCGAAAGTAGATGCGTTAAATGGATGTAACAACAACCGAGTTAACAAAACAAACCCTAAGATTGGCTTCGTCGACGTCTACAATTTCGAATCCGAAGCAATCTTCGGGATGGAGCGGCGCGGGATGTCTCTGAGGATGTCGTTTAGGTAACTCCGGCGCGCCGCTCGGTAAAGCGTTACTTCTGTGCAACGGCCGATGCGTTGCTCTCGGTGGGAGCGGCGGCGGCGTTGGATAAAGAGTGTCGTACAGAGACTCGGGAGACGTGCGGCCGCCTGTGCTGCGCCACAGCTGATAATAATCCCCTTCCTTCGCTATAACTCCATTAAGTCTGCACTGTCTCTGCGGCACGCGGAAAAAAAAGTCTTGTCTCACGGTCTCTCTCGATTTCGTAACGATAAAATTTTTAATTTGTAAGATGATCGGAGAACAAAATTATTACGTTTCATTGGGATATAAAAAGTACGGAACTTACTCACTTTTTTCATATCACTGTGACTTGTACTCGCATGCTGAGACTCGATGTCCGAATTACTTTCCTCGCTGCTGTTCGACGAACGAGGCTCCAGATCTAGGCAACGTACTTCCTCTAATTGGTCTTGTCTGGCGTACGACGGCTCTAAGAGCGCCACCGCGTTCTCCTCGACTTCGGGCGGGTGAACGGTTTTCGGTATCTTTTCTAAAATTGGCAGTTTAAATGGCTTACTTGTACTAGCGGTATCACTGTAACGCAAGGAAGAACTGCACCCCGCGTCTTGCGACGTTGACATTTTAGAAATAGATTCGGACGAGACAAACGACTCGTTTTTGTCAACCGCATTTTCAAGTAAATCCTTGTTATTATTGTCTAATAGATTTAAAGATTTTTTCGCGTTATCAGTCTCGTCGGTACAATGTACTGAGGTTGAAGCACTTGACGAATCTTCGGACAGAGATGTTGATTTATTTTCTGTTGGCAAATTGGTATCCGTATCTTTGTTAGAGTCTTTGTCGTTGTCGCTGGACGATTTTAACGATATATTCGCAATACCGCTGTGATTCGAAACGGGATCGTTGTTTTTTAATGCCTCTCGCACCGATTTATGCTTGACGTCCGATGCAAAATCACCGTTGTTATTACACAAATTTCCTGTACTTAGTTTACGCTCCTTGCAGTTTTCCGCATCGATAATACTATTCCGTTTCTCATCGCAATCGTGAACTATTTTGTCTAGGGAATCGTTTGCTTTTAATTCTGACGAAGTGTGACAGATTTCAGAAATATTTTGTGTCAACAAGCAGTTCTTTCGGGAGAGATTTCTATGGGCAAGAGGAAGTGATCTGTGATTGGAATTTTGTACTGTATCATTGCACGTATCTGCGTCATCCTCATTGCTCGCTTCAAGTTGCTTATCCGATTTCAATGTATCTTCCGACGTTCTCTCCTCTAGTATAGTTTCGTTATCGAGTTTTGAGTCTAAAAACAATTAAAGTTGTTTTACAACACATTTTCTATATTTTGTGTGAGATATAAATAGAAACTTTTGCAAAATCGGCATTACCTGCTGTTTCGTCTTGCAAACTTCTTTCTGCTTGCAGCAAATTATTCGTGGTCACAGAGCAACCACTTGAAGAAGAGACCGCATCGCCGGTTGCGTACAAGAATTTTGTTCTTATGTCTGACGCACGTACTTCGTCACATTTGTTGGCACTTGCCAAGTGAGAATCTATGTGTTTTTTTGCGGACACATTCGACTCTTGATTTGTCGAATTTAAAGTCATTAAAGTAACGGATTGCTCATTAGATTTCTCTGTGTCCTCTTCCTGCTTTGACATAGCATTTGTTTCGGATGGCATTTTTTCAATACATACTTGCAGTCAGATGTGAAATATATCCTACAAGCGTGGAGAAGACAGAAAGAGGTCAAAAAACTTAAATCAGACACTTCATTATATCAAGTATCAAGTATATATAAAAGGTATAATAAAAAATATATAAATATAAGATGACACACGTAATTAAAAAATATGCAATTAAATATGTTAAACTTTTAAAAGATTCAGAAACGTTACTGGTATCCAATCTCTTCTTTTTTTATATAAAACTAGATTTTAAACATTTAACCCTCTCGTGACAATTTGTAGACGACGTAAAGAGTTTCCTCCCATTTATGTTTTTTAACTTCATATATATGCAACTTTGTAAATTGATATCGTTATTTGTGATATTCGTGCGTGTTCGGTCATACACAATTAACATATGCACGTAGAAATGTGAGACCGAATTAACGTGAATATCGAACGAGGCCCAGATCAATCTGGAATTCCTCCGAGAGTACAAAACTGCTATAATAATAACGAACTGTCGTTTAACAAACGGTTTTTGGTTAAAGCGCGCGGCGACGAAAGAGTTAACATATTCTGGTTCGTGCATAATGTGCGCAAAATGAGATTAAAAAAAAAAAAAAAAACACTTTTCTTTCCATTTAAAAAGAGAGACACATCTACAGTGCACGTTGAAGGTTACTCGATCATACCTGGATTTTTAATAAATAACGTAACAAAACATCCTGAACAGCATTTTTATACGCAACATTGTCTCATTTATGCGCCATTATGCGCCGTGTGTTTGATCTTTCTCTTAATTAATTACACACGTATACGCGTGAACAGTTAATTTTGACAGCGGACGTAGCAGACTATACGCACTAGTGATTTTGCCTTTTTACGTAGTGACACAAATGTATGTAACAGTACCATGTATGTATATGGTGCTACACCTCTCGAAATTCGCGTGTCCCCTATAAGATAGAAAACGCATGCGCGAGATGAAAAAGTTGAACGAAGAAGATGCCTCTCTCTGTCAGAAAGAGTTTTCGAAAAAATGAGAGGGTCGATTCTGTATTAAGCAAATGTAGTGAAAATTACAAAAGTGAGCGAATTTACTAAAATATCTATGATCTTATTGGTCAACAACTAGTAAATTTGTTCACTTTTGTAATTTTTACTACATTGCGTGGATACAGAATCGATCCTCTGGAGGTCGAACAATAGATCTATAGTTCTTAAATAGGCTTTTGAACGGTCTGTAAATACTTACTTGTCAATTTTTTCGTATCTTGAATGTAACATAATGAACGTAACGTAATTTCAGATAAAACTATTTATTGTTTGTTGTTTATTTGCATTTGTAGAATTTCTATACACGTGTTTTTATCTTTCTTCCTCTCTTTCCCTCCCTGTGAATCTATATTTATCTCACTTTCTAATAGAAATAGAGAATAAAAAATAAGAGAAGAGATTTTCTTTTCTAATTTTTGATTATGTATGTATGTGGTAAACGGTATAAAAGTATATAAGTATCGATATTTCCATTTAAGATTTTTTAAAACAGATTTATATCACTGAATATATGGCTTTCTCTCTCTTTTTCCCTCCCCCGAACGCCGTATACGGCTATATATGGTCAAACTTACAGTACAAGCAGACGGAAATAACGTACCACATACAGAGACGAGAAGTAAAAGTTTTCTCTTAAACATATTCCTCTTTAAACACATTTGCTTTTTTCTTTATGAAATGTTTTTATGAGATATTTATTTAATAATAAATGTGATATCTCTTCACAGACTTTCTATATAAATCATATATCTTAATATTAAACACGTATTTTTTTTTTTTTTATATATATATATATAAGTTGCATTATTTTTCCCTATTAAAAAATCCAAGCATTTCGATTGTTACGGAGGAAAGCACGAACCGTGACGGAACTTATCTTACCTCAAATTTATTAACTAGTTACTACTTATTTAATTAAACTACTGATTTAATGTGTATAATAAAAGCTTGCAATTTCACATAGATTATACTAAAAATTTATTAATCAAACTCTTTTCTCACTTTCTCTCTCTCTCTCTCATATATAGTTCTTCCTGTCTCTCTCTCTCTCTCTCATTTTTCTCACTCACACAGTATAAGTTATCGTGTACGCTCGCAATTTATCGTACAAACACAAATGATATATCTCTTTCTTCGTAAAAGATCTACAACTAAATTTATGTTCATTCAATGGATCTCATAACGATACTGAGTAAAGACGTAGGGATTACTTTTTTTCCTCAAAATACAGCTTAAACTTAGAAGACATACATAAGCTCTCAGACGAGAGGATATAAAAGAAATTAGAAAACTTTGCTTTCAGACAATAAACGTAAGGCAGTAATACAATAAAACGTTTATTTATTTGAATTTGTCTCGAGTATCATTCGAGAGAACGTTGCGCAGCGGTGTAAACTGATAGTATGCGATGACTTCGTAAAAACGGATGTATTAAAAAACACTTGATTCTTTTCTACACCTTTGTCTCACTAGATAGAAACGTTTGCGTTTAATAAGAAACATACTTCTCATAATCGCTAAACTACTCAGGAATACGAATAAAGAAAGAAAAATCAGAGATGAAACCTAAAGGTGTTAAATGTGTACGTTGTGTGATTAATTTTTAAATTTACAATCATCCATTATATGGCCCTCGTAATATAATAATACATATAATATTATGTTACACACATAACTTTCTTTTCATTTATCGTCAGATAAAAACACACTCTAACGCATTTTCAAAGCCTGCTGCGACGATACTATTTTATGCAAAATATTGTTTCAAATCTGAACGTTCATTGTTGTTGTTGTGTATTCCCTTCGTAGTTTCTCTAATATCAACCAAGTATTACATTTTATAAAGCTCCACACTGATTCGAACATACATACGTATCATTTTGTTTTATACGATTCTCATTGCATTATAATTACACTTTCATACTGGTCGTATTTATCTCAATTATATTCTCATATACACACACCTTATTATTATTATATATCGGAGGAGAGATCTTCTACCTATATATTTTCAATCCGATCATATACACATTTGAGTCCACATTCCCAAGTATTCACTGCAATCATCTCATTACGTCTATAGTGATCAAATATAAATGCGTAGACATCCTAACAAGTTAAATATAGGTCGCTAGTACATAATAAAAAGATATACAGACATATACATACACATAAATATATCACAATATACATATACATATATATATATGTATATCCTTTTATATGACTTTTAAATTATTCGGGTTAGATATACGTACTATGTGTATTTGCATTTATCTAACAATAAGTTTTATCACCCGCCAGTGTCTCTTATCTAAGTATATGTAACATTTTTTTATTTTCGTGTGAATTATTATTCGGAAAAACAAAAGTTATTTTTTTTTTATTGGCATCGTAGAGCTAAAAGATCAACGACACGTCTCTCTATTTACGCGCGAATAAAGAAAGATACATATCATTTCTTGCTCGTTAAAAAATGGAACAGGAAGAAAGAGTTTTTTTCCTTTGTAGTAATTATATTATAACAAATTCATGTTAATACATTTTAGTATAAGCTATCACAAATAAGCTTACAGACATACATACATATTTTCATATATTCCATGGACAGTACTGTAAATGATCTTGATAAGAATGTGCACAAAAACTCTGTGAGCTACGTTTGTTTTTTCTTTCTCTTTTATCTTGCATAGAAAATGCTAAAACGAAACTTAATTAATAATATAATGTAGTTACGCGGGTTCTTTCGCAGGGAAAATTCTTCGTAAAAATAGAAAATTCATTACACAAGAAATATATAATCGCATCACTCGACCGTTAGTTTCTAAAGAATGGTAACGTCATTTTTGTCGTTTTTATCTTGTGGTTTTTTCTTTTTTTTTTTTACAGATTAATGGGAATTAATCTTTGATAAAGATCTTTTCGCATACTTTAGATATTTTTCCTTAGACAATTAACTTTTCATTTTGTGAGAAGCAATTTATTTATTTCATTACATGAAATAGCATCGCTCGCAGGCAATTGTCCCATTATCCACAACAAAAATTCGAATTTCATTTAAAATCCTATAACAGACAAACAAACAGTCACCACGCTTCGGGCTTACCTCCTTAACAAGAGTGTAGTTTTGCAGACTTGGTTTCAGTAAGTAATCAATATTTATCTGATTTTTTATAGTGATGTCGCAGGGATAATTACAGCTCAAAGGATACAGTAATTCCTTTAACGGACTGTTCTTCGGATGTGCATAAAACGATCGACAAGGATCACGTAGGATAATTCAATCCTGCATCTCCTCGGGCATTTCGTGCGGATTGAGAATGCCTGGTACAGCCATTTGCTGCCGCCTCTTCTCCTCTTGCGCCAGTCGCAGTGCCGTTTCTCGTTCTTCCAAGTAAAGCTCAGAATCATCTTCACCTGTGTACTCCTGCGAAAAGAGACAGACGTGTTTTACGTTGAGTTTTAGCCAAAAGCTTAGAAGAACAAACCACTGTGTACCAAGTGTTACTCACTTTGATTTGCACGAGGAAGTCTCTCAGATGTTCTTTAAACGCGGTAATATCTTGATTCAGATGAAATAGACCCTGCACGGTTATCTTAATCTGATTATCAGTTAAATGCGGGAAAGCTGCTCTAAGCAATCTCGCGACAAATTCTTGAATATATAAAGTATTATCAGGTAGAGGGCCGAGAAGCACGTGGATTTTTCCACGCTCAATAAGTGTGAACATGTAAGCGAGAATCGTGGCATGCATCGTGAGGCCTATTGTAAATAAACAAACTTGTTAATACAGAAATAAAAAACGTTAACAGAATAGTAAAATAGTAAAAGTATGCGACTTTACCTGCCGTGTGCGATGTATCCGTGACAACACTGAATATATGTTGCAAAATATCCGTGAAATATGTCTGATAAAAACTTTGACTCGCTTGTTCATGCTGCTCAATATTCAGTAAAAGTTGATACAGAATTTGCAAACCTGTATCCGCAACATTTCTCATTGTATGTTTAAAAGCCCATATTATAGAGTCGAGAACCAGCTTAAACTGAGCTGGTGGTATTGAAAGGAACGCAGGGAAACAGTGAACATTTACCGCCTGAATTGAAAGATAAAAATCAACGCTTATTATCAATCTTTGCATTCATGTAAAAAGTAGATTAATATATATATAGATTATAAACGTAGAGAAATTAATATATATGAATATACACGAAATTTCTTACTTGTAAAAGAAGGAAAAAGTTCGTCCTGTGTTCAGGAAATTCTTCAAAATCTTTGTTTATCATTTCTAAAGTACACTCGAATACTGCATCGAAGATTTTGGGTACTTCGCTAGTGATATGACCTTCTAATTTGTTTACTATGATGGCCATAGCGCTAAGCACTTCGGGTTCTCTAGCACAATGAACATTAGTCTTTTGATAATCCAGTAAAACGGCATCCAACAATGGTGGTATGAAATTTTCCAATACCTTTGATTATAAAAGAAAAATATTTCAATAAGTTTATTTCAACGAGACAAGTTCAAATGTGAACAAGAAAATTTACCATTTGATGATCTGTAGTCCTGCTCACCCAATCCGAGATTAATTTTAACGTTTCCTTTTTTACTACTCGCATACTCTTGATCAGAGGTTGTTTCATAACTATCTCACCATTCACAGCAATCGCGGCGCTTATATTGTCACTCATAACCTAAAGTAAAAAAAACGTCTTGATAGTAATAAATTGCGTTTTGAAATGTTCTATAGAAAAATTCACAAAAACCTACCTTATAAACATTCAACATATCTAAGTATATTTTTCCTAACTGAAGAACGTATGGATGTCCAAGTGCTTTGCATGCTCTAACATTCGTTTTCAAAATGCTCGCGAGTTGTTTCACAGCTTCCTGGTCTTTCAGAACATCTACGTTCTACGATAAAAAAAAAAAATAGTGTTAAAAACGTTAGTTTAAAATATAAAGTATTCATTCTTTTAATTGAGCGCAATAAAAATAACAACGTACTTTCGACGCTTGACTGATAATATCGTCCCAAACTTGATTAGGAAGGAGCATGTATTTTTCGATCAGCTGCTCCTGTGCTACGTTGTCAGGTTGGGCACTTATCATGTAGCCGACGGCTTCGTAGAATGTGTGCACCTATAATCGAATAAATATTTTTATACAGAGAATTGAAAAAGATTAAAAAAAAAAAAAAAACGCATTACATTATGTAAAAGTACAAAATACAAAGCAACAAGAAGCAGCGGAAATTTATCTCACTTGTTGTGTTTGAAGATCGCATATAATGGTGCTAATTGTAGAAAGAATTTCTTCAATGAATGGCATTGGTTCTCCTAGTTGTACAGTAACAAAATGCCTTCTGCATTTTAGCGCTATTTTAATAAAAGTATCGCACGCCATATCTTGTACTCCGTCGTGCGTTTCTGCAACGGAAATCAAAGTTTACTTACATTTAAACGCGCACACACGGGTATACAATGGCAGATAATAAAGTATTCACTTACCATGCATGAACTCAAAAAGTTTATTTACAACAGTCTTTAAAAATTTCCAATGAGCTCTGAGAAATCGCGGATACTGGCCAACAACGTACATGATATTGCTGGCGATTATAGCTTTGTTATCTTTTCCTTTCTTTTGTTCACACAAACCAAGCAAATCCTTGATTACGGTTACTAAAAATCGTTTTTCGTCCTCTTCGTGCATAGCACCAGAAATACTGCCTATCGCCCAGCATAACTAACAAACAAAACATGATAAATACAACACGTCATGCTGTTGTTACAATATTTTGTATTGTATATATATATCTAGGCTAGAGAAAAACTTACCGTATTGAGATTCTTCCAAGACCATTCTGTGCCGTTAACTTGATTTTGCAGCTTTTCTGTCATCACTCTTTCGGTATCCATATAATCAAGGTGAGTGAGATATACGAGAGTTTCTCTCATATTTTTATACAAATTTATCGAATCGGTATCTTTCATGAACTCTCTCACAACCTCTCCGTTTTCATTTTCTACGACGAGCACCTCCTCGGGTTTCGCCATTCGGCTGATCATGATATACCGCACTTTTGTCAAGACCGGACCGTAAAACACTCTTCGAGGAGCAGTCATGTTTTTAGGCATGAAAAGCGGCGGAGGAGAATTCACGAAAGGACTCTCTTTGTACAATTCACACGCCAACCCGTTCCAGTATTCCAAGCAGATTTTAAATATTTCAACTTCCTCAACCTCGGAAATAAGGACGAGATAGTGCAGCGCTTTAAGTAATGTGTCGTTCAATTGTTTCTTCTCTATTAGCTCGCCGTGGTCTTTCAGAAAAGTGCAGAGAAACATAGCTAGGTTCTGGATAAAATTCTGTTCTTGATCCTGACCAGCCGCGTAAGCTTCGCGTATATTGGTCTCCAATGGAAGCATAAGTTCCAGCTGTTGCATTGTATTGATAAATAGTATCACGAACATGTCGTCATAATTCGGAACGGTTGAGGAAACCGCCGCTATTTCAGTGAGACACTTCAAAGTCACATTCCGAAATATTGGTACATTCAAGAACTGCAAATTAGAACCACAGTTGTTTAAAAAATAATGGATACGGAATAAAGATTTGTTTAATAAGAAAAAAAACAAGAAAAATGTGCTACACTACCTTAAATATTAAAGTGGTTATTAATTTTGTTTCAAAGATATAACCGAGTGGAATCCAGTTTAAAAATCTGAGTAGCGTCTCCAACGTGACTGCTACTAACGGTACATTTTGTGAGTTTTCCATTACAAATTGACAAAGCTGGAATATCTGTGAAAATTCGCTGCACATAGTGTCTTTAAGATGTTTCGCCTTTGTCTGTGTCATTTGACCACTAGAAAAATCAAACACTTCCTCCGACAGCAATTTCAAGATCGCCATATTATTTTGACATAGACTTTCGTTAGTTTTACTGGCGCCCACAATGTCACTGATAAAAGATTCCCAATTTTTTGGCCACTCGCGTTTTAATACCTAACAGAGAAACAGTGTTGTGCGCATAAAAAAAAAAAAAAATAAATTACCAATGTTTTCTACAAAAGACATAGATTACATTTCAGTTACTCACTTGAACGAGGATCATATTTAGCTTGTTAAGATAGACTTTTGAATTTTCCATTGTCTCAGGATCGCTGCTTGTTTTTATGATAAGGCCTACAATATACTTTTTTATACCCTCACATTGATTTCGTGGTAGTACTTTCCATCTTGTCTTTATTACTTGCTCCAGTATTTGCAAGCCATAATATTTTGTTTGTTGATTCTATGTAAAAATGTGACAAGTTACTTACACGCACATGTAGGAACATTAATGAAGAGACAATTGCTTTGTTGCCATATAATTTACCTGTGAATATTCTAAAATAGTGTCTACTCGTGTCCAAGCATTTGGATGTTCTTTAAGAGTTGTTAATACTTCTTGAGCAACTCTCTGTTGCTCTCCTATACCAGTATACATACATCCTACTATATTGTCAAGAAGTGTTATATCTAATTTCTGATTGAAGTCCAATAATTTAGATGCTTGCTCGGCCAAAGTTGCCATTGTATGTATCGCAATTACGTCTTATCTTCTAGATAAAAGGAAACAAACTTGTTAATTACAACAATAGAACATTTGGAGAATTGGATTGATCATGAGTGCGCATTAAAGAAATAAGTTCTGAATAAGACTGATATAAATCCAAGTTTATTTGTGATTTAAAAAATGTAACATTGAAAATATTTCTGACCAATGCAAACAAAGATACAGTCTATACATGCGTGTACCCTAAAATAAACACAATAGAATGGATTTTATTGCGTCAATTTCTCTTTATAAACCAGGTGTAACTTCGTTTCGTTTTTCTTTAATCGACACTTTGGGTGGAAAATAAATCTCAAGATCGTGTATACAAACGCGTGACGATAGATGCAGAAACTAGCGGTACGTACTCTGAGAAATAAATGTTACGGAGCCGCGTGCTCGCTCTCTCTTTCTCACTTTCTCTCTCTCTCTCAAAACTTCGACGCACGTGTCCGCGTCGTTGCGAAAAACGAATGGAATCGCGACATCGAAAGGCATCGGACGAAATGAACGCTAGTCGTAACCGCAAACAAAAGATCGTTTTTAACACGTCCGAAGAAAAGGTCAGCGATCCGCGCGGGCCGCTCTCGATCTAACCTACATTTGACAATAGGAAGCAAGGTTATGTGCGAGTTCGAGATGCGGATTCTAACACGGGAAAACAAACAACGCGACCGGGAACGGCGCGATTTGACGGGGAACGCGCGAAATGTGACGGCGCGTTCGGCAGAGGTGCGCGATCTCGTTGCGTTTTTCAACGTTTTCGTGAGCGGTGCGTGCCGAGGATCAGCGACGGTTGCGTCGTTGAAACGACGGACTCACAGCGAGGTGCCGCGCGAGGATCAACTTACCGTATTTCACGCTCATAAACGTACTCTCCGTTCGGGAAGTAAAAAAAAGCACACCGTTCACACCGACGATTAAAATACTCCGACGCAAATTACCATGCATAAAAGGGATCAAACACCACGACGTGCTGGTTCCCGCGCACCACGACAAGATTTCGTACTTTCATACACTCGTCATTCTTCACTGCATCGCTCTTTCTCTCTCTCTCTCTTTCCTCCCCCTCTCTCTCCCTCTCTTCCGCGCAAAGCGCTCGCTCTCTCTCTTTCTCTTGCTCACACACTCTCTCTCTTTTTCACTCACTCCCGTCTATCTCAACGCGTTATATTCTTCCCGTCTCTCCCTTTTCTGCCATCGATGCTCTTGCGACGACGGTCACTAGCGAGAAGAGGTCGAAGCTACGTGCAAGTGTCGCACAAGCACTTCCGATACCTACCGTGACCGCTCTTTGTCGTAAACCTCGTGCCCGTAACCTCATGCGAGCCGCGTCTTTTTAATCGCCGGTCGTACAGAGAACAACGTGTTGCCGAAAGGCGCGTTTTGCACCTACTGCGTCTCGTCAAAATCCAACCTCGAGATTTTCGAAAATAACAACAAGATGGCCGAAAAAAGTTTACGTGACCATTGCGGACATATCCGCGACGACGATTGGCCCTACGGCGGAAACTCGGCCAATCGGGTGCGGGCGATGAGCGGCGATTTGACTGTGACGTCAAAGAAGCGGCATCGCCGACGTCACGCAACACGTGCGTTTCCTTTTGACGTAACGAGAGTATCCCCGAGACGATTGAAATCCATAGAATTTCGATAATTAATGATAAGAGAAATTTATATTGAGCAAATATTCATCGCAATTTCAAGCTGAACTAACTGATACGAGTTTTGTTTTTTCCTTAAGGAGAGATAAAATAGATTTTGCAATTGAGTTGAAAATGCGACATGATTCTCTCAAGCGATTTGACTATCTTTTAGTTTTTGTACGTTTCAGAATCTAAATCAAAGATATGTAGAAATGTGTGCGAACCAATCCAACCTCTTGCTTTTCCGAGAACTGACATAACGGAAAGCGATTGGATCATCACGTTGCTCTGATTCTCAAGCACACGACTTTGATTCACCGCCGATTAGAGTTTTCTAGAGTTTCCTATTTTATAGCCAATCGAATGCATAATGTAAAACGGGCTTAAAATCGGACTGTGTGAATAATCACCCGTAAAGTCCCTATTGAATCATCAATTTCGAAGAACCAATTAGCGCGACTGGCGTTATCAGAAATCGCATGTGCAGTTCCGGAACATTATCTTGTGACATACGCTTTTTGCAAGAACAAAGTGTCAAACGAAAACGCAGCAGGCGGATATATTGTCGAAGGCGGAAATTTTCACAACTTAACGTAAGGTACACGGCTAAACAACAGGACACGCTGCGTTTCTATAATTCTTTTCGATAAATGGCGGCTCACAATTATCTGAGCGATCCGAAAAATCCGTTCTTCTCGTTGGAGGACGACGTGGACGACGAGACATTTCTAAAGAACGCGCCAGCGAGAAATCCGTCAGCGGGACATTATCAGAATTTCAACAATGACCTGATGCAACAGCGTCAACAATTGTTGGAACGTAGAAAGGAAATAGAAGACCGAACGATAAAGTCCTCGGAGAGATCTGTCTCCCTCCTAAGGGACTCTGAGCAGATTGGTGTGGCTACAGCTGAGGTAATTGTAACGATATACCAGTTCTGATAATGTCGCAAGAATGCAGATAACATTGCAACCTTGATACAAAAAAACTTTGTGCTATTGAATAGTATGCTATTTGTTACATATCTTG
The DNA here is from genome assembly GCA_014839585.1 of Pseudomyrmex concolor. NCBI lineage: Eukaryota > Metazoa > Arthropoda > Insecta > Hymenoptera > Formicidae > Pseudomyrmex > Pseudomyrmex concolor. Next base: position 46,131 of record QVOB01021498.1, read on the forward strand.
GATCTGATCTTATGAAGACAACATATCAATTTGTGACTGAGTTTTTATAATCAAGATGTCTTTGTTTAGAGAAATCTGACTAGAGAGATTTTATGAAAGTGTTTTCTCTTTTGAAAGAAAGAGAAGAAAAACTTATATGAAAATAAAAGAAGATTAGCTTATCTTTTTTTTTTCAGTACTTATTTCTAGATATATGATCTAAATTATTTGATCTATAGATATAAGTGGTTATTTAAAGCAATTTAAATACATAAGAGAATTCTTAAAAAATGTTTATTCAAGGTTGACTATATATATAATAATAATATATAGTAAATATTTGATAAAATTAATTTGCTCATGTGCCTGCATTATCAGTAATATAAAACAGAAATTTGCAAGCAAATTATTTTATTTCAGGAATTGATTAGACAAAGAGAACAGTTACAGAGAACAGAGAAGAGACTAGATGATATCAACAGTACATTAAGATTTAGTCAGAAACATATACAGGGCATAAAGAGCGTGTTCGGTAGTTTAAAGAACTATCTTAGTGGAAAATCTCTGGATGCTCCAATACCGTCGACTAAATTGTCCGAATCATCCAGTTCCGGATCCATAACGTCTCCCGCGCTGTCCAGCACGCTGGAACAAGTGCAGAATAACATGAGCAATTCCTATTCGTCGCCAAAGATACGAGACAATTTTGATGACAACCATGTGGAAGACACTAGACCAGCTAGCGACAGAGTGACCAGAGCTCTTGAACAGAATCTGAATGAGATGAGCGGATCGTTAGCGAAACTGAAAAATCTAGCGATCGGTTTGTCCGAAGAGATAGATTTGCAAAACGATCTGATCGACAATATCACTGATAAAACTGATAAAGCGGATATACTGTTGCAGCAGCAAAATAAGGACATGTTACATTTGCTGAAGAAATAAGCTCGTAAATAAGTGATATCAGAGAGATTATTCGCCTCGAAGAAAAGTATATGATATTAACAATTACTTCTGCAGCTGCTGCACGTTACACAAATTGCACATATGAATCTTCAATATTGATTTGTATAAATCAGATACTTAAGCTGCAATAATGGAACGCCAAGTATTTTATAGTTTTTCTGCAATATAATTATACTGACATTATTTAGAATGATTTGCTGTCAGCACACGTGCGATCTCTTTCACGAACAACAATTCCATGCAGTAAACATCTTTAATATGGGAGTATGAGCGTATAAAAAACATTTCTTAATTAACGTTTCTTGAAATTTCGTAGTCCTTAATACAAAAACAAAAAAGCTGTGATAAGCATACATCATATGTATAATGTGTGTAATGATTATGTTTTTTATTGCAATTCATTTGCTGTTGAGTAAGAACCAAGTGCATGACTGTCAAAAATAGGATTAACAAAAAAAAAAAAAAAACTGCATATTGACACAGTTACAGCAAGGAAAACAATTGTATGTTATATTAATTTCAAATTTTAATAAGAAAATTGTTACCTGCAATTTATATATATTTTTTGAATATTTTAATATTAGTTCCTTTTTCGCGTAAAAATAGGTTTTTTTTTTTTCGAAATATTTAGCACAATTTGAATCTCTGCAAGTTCTTTACACACCTGCGATTACGTTTATTTTATTTTATTATAGGTTTTTTCCTATAGATTTTTACGACTATTAGATATAGGCATTGTATATAAAAAAGTATAGGTGATTTAAAACGAGAGAGCGGAGAGCAATAAAATGTAATATATAGGATAGACAATAACGGATGTGTGTACAGAGGTATCATTTAGCAATTTCAATGTTTTTTGCTTTTCTCTTATGTAAGTATCGATGTACGATATATAATTACGCGCGAAAAGTAAGGACATATTTAACTAGCATTGTAAGTATCGTAACATTTATGCATTGTCGTATAAGAAACATGTATGAGTAAAAAAATTGCGAATACAACGACTGCCAGGATTATGTAATAAACATTGAAACACTTTGTATGTTACGTTTTTATTTGACTCGTATAATATTTGAATTACACATTAAAGCAACATCGATAAAATTAGACGACGCCGCGAATTGTAACAAATACAAAATTTCTAATTGCAATATTTTAATAATAAGTTGCTCGTATATCAAGATGTCTTGAATTTGGACATGGAACAATTTTTTTACGCGGACAATATGAAGTCATTTGGTCACAAAAGATAATTTTACATTTCTTCCAGAAAGTTTGCAATTTTTATATCCGCCTAGAAAACTGGAAACTAATTTCATCCGCGGCTTGCCTTCTGAAACAGTATGTACAGATATATGTATAAAGCAATAGGTTGCTTATTATAATGAATATTTTTATAAATAATATGTAAGATCTTTATATTAATTATGTCGTACGCTTAAAATATTTAATTCTGTTAACATAATTTATAATTTTTCAGAGGAATCAAAGAGTACTCGATTCACATTTAAACGACAAAAAAGAATCGCTAGATAATCGAGAATCGAGAGATCGACATCATAACAATTCGAATGTAAAAACCTAGTTCCTAGTTCCTAGTTCAAAGCTCTATTCTGAGGTCAAAGAAAGAAGATACCTGTAAAATAATAACTCGGATGAAAACTCGTTCTATTTCGCGAACCTACCAAAAAAACCATCCACTTCACAGCCATTGGCTGCCACGTTCGAAAACGTCACTCGTGTGCATACAAACGTCATTCTATCTTTGCTTTATATCTAATGAGCAATAAAGATCAAATATATACGAGTGGTGTTTCTGAACGTAGCCCAACGAGTATCTCACCAATCTTGCGTGCAACACACATCCACTTTACTATCCGCTTTTCTTCTATGCACAAAAGGAACTATCTTTTTCTCTTTGAACTCAATGTATATACTCGTCGAATAGAATGACGTTTTGATTGGCTAATCGTTATGGCGTCGATCTCTCGATTCTCGATTCTTCAACTTTATTCTTTCACGCGACAAATTTTGGAACGTAGTCTAGTAGTATGGTGTTAAGTGTTAGATTGTGCTGCGCGCTTTGTTTGGATTATTATTTCAGTAAGTAAATTCAATTTCTATAAAACAATTTTACAACGCAAAAAAATCATTTTGCACTGATAAAAGCTAATAAAACAAAAAGCCGAAAATTAAGGCGCGTGTGCGTACGAGTCAAGATCATTATACTTAAGTTGTATTTCACCTACTTTGTAAAGTTTTATTTGGATGCTGCTGTTGTTGTTGGTGGTGGTGGTGGTGGTCTTCCACCACCACAAGCTACATTACGTTGTCCTTGAATCTTATCGAAAGAATGACTTCCGACAGTCATGCACATCGTTGTCTAAAGAAGGGATAAATGAGAATTAATAAGTGTTTGTTCTCAAGATTTTCATAGTTACATGTTAATGTTTTTTTATGTTACTATAAAACAATCGCATGTTTCAAATAATTCTTTTTTATTCCAAATACAACATATATATCAAAAGTAATTTATAATAACTAACACTGTTACCTACAGAGAACTCCATTAAACGTCCCTTAGACGTCAACAGCTCCACGCAATATCTAATAGATGTCTAACGGAGTTTTTGTTCTATGTGGGTAAATATATATATATATACAGAATACAAAAAATTTAAAAGAGAATACAAAAAAGCAAAGCTGAATTGCTTTTTGAACATTCTCGACTTTGTTCGCATGTATTTCATTTCTTTTTGGTTTTTTAATTATTATTTCTTAGTGTTTTAATTTTTTCGACTTCTTGTCCGTAGAAACACACAGATTATATATTATGCAAGTCATATTATTATGAAATATATACATCAGTTCATTGTCAATAATTATATACTCACCACGATGCACATGAGAAAGAAACAGAACAGTTTGCTGAAGAGCTTCATTTTTCGTTGAAACGTACGCTCGTACTAATAACTCGTGCACAGCATCATAGCCGTTTTTATATTATTGCAGTGCAATTGTGTTGTTTATCTTTCATCGAAAATTATTTGCGCCATGACATTTCCGGTACTTAAAAATCACCGACAACTCGATTCTTGCGTAATTACTTAAATTGCATGAAAAACAAACTCCAAAAAAACAATGTGTTTAAATTGTATTAGATGAACGTTCAAGTGAATATTCGATAGATTTTATATCTGAGATAGAAAAACAACATTATATGTATTAGGTTAAATGACGACTTTATAAATTATAAATTTACGCTATTTTCGGTTATTGCGTCAAGTTTGCCAGTTTCATTAGTTCTAATTTCGTATAAAAATATAATAATCACACGGGAATATTTATTTATTATATTGTCAAGTGTTGATAGAAAAAATTGCATAAAAGTTTGCAAGTATTTATTTTAAGAAAAAGCCGTATTGCTTGAGTTTTTTTTTTATACAGATTAAAAGATAAAAATTTGTAAGAATTAATTTTGTCTTTTGTTTTTTCGTATTATCATTTTTGTTAGAAAATATTTTAAGTATTATTAAATATTTTGTTATCAGATGCGCGTCAAACTTGATTATATTAATAAAAGCATACAGCTGTCATCGCATCTTTATGTTATTGTGAACTAGCGAGCAAATCCTATATGTAGCGATTCTGCATCTCTCAAACGACAATATTTGACAAGAAAATCGTGAATGTTGTTTTAAAGTCACACGTATGGTGCGATATGATGGTCATGATGCCAACACGTGCGTAAAAAGTTGCGCTTTAACGTGGTCGATGGTGATCATCTACGTCGTTAGCAACGGAAGTTGCTTCGTAAGCCAATTGTTCGGCTTCTCTCTGCGCTGCGATTGCCGCGTGTTGTTCCGCGATCTTGTGGTAAAGCTCATTGTGCTTGTCCTTCGCTCGTGCCACGCTCGCTGAATCCTACGAAACAATTAAAGCAAAATAACAAAAACAAAGAAAAACACGCGAACGTAAATTACAATTTTTTTTTAACGAGACGTTTCCTGATGTAAGTGGTGCTACAAGTAAAAATAAGATTCGAGTTTACTACCCGGGGAAGATTTGCTGGAACATTGTGAGCGTTCGCTTCGGCAATTCTGTGGTAAAGACGAAAGTGCTTTTCCTTGGCGAGCCTTACGGCTTCCGAGTCGGCAGGTTGAGCGAAAGTGTCTTCAAAATTGATCAAAGCGGGATGAAATCCGTTCCTATCGGCCGTGTATTCCACCGTTCGCACTTTGTATTTTGGATCGACGTACGAATAGACTCCTGCAAGATGGGAGATGTATATATTTTGTTACAAATTATCAGAATATTATAAAGATCCGAATTAACAATAGGATTTAATTTCTAATGAAGCAAATCTAAACACAAAAATAATTGAAAAAAACATTTTATATTGTTTTCATTTCTGATTGCAATTACCGTGTATAATTCCAGTCCCATCTCCAGCTTCTTGATGAACACGGTCGATGTGTCCAGGATATCGTCCCGCCTTGTACTGAAAATTGTACGGTCTCGGAGGTGGTGATGGTGTCGTCGTTGAGTACTCCGGTAGAATGTGCGACACATCTCCCAGACAAATATTGATCAAAACGCCGATTATCTAAGTTTTAATTCTCAATGAAGTATATAAGAATATTTTGATAAATAATGTAACTACATCTGTGATTGATGTACAAAGACAGAAATTTTAATTGCGAAATTCTAATTATAAATTGAACTTGATTCAAAACTTGATGAGATAGAATGATCAAAGTTTGCATTTTATTATGCGATTAAATGCGTGTAGATGATCTTTGAACGATCGATAAAGAATTTCAAATGCGACGGTTGCAAAACCAGTTTATTTATAGTTGACAGTCATTATTCTTCGAAAGACACTTGCTTATATGATTATATGTTTCTTCTCGTAAAATTTAAAAAGAGAATTGTTTGATTATATAATATTATTTGTCATCAAATCTTGACCGTTTCTTAGTGCAACTCACTCAGTGCAAAATAATGCTCTTTATTGTCTCTTTAGTTTAGCTTTTCTCCTTGTAAAGTAAGATAAATAGCAACATTATTGCGTACACGCTAATAAATAGCATATTAAATAAGATACATGAGAATGTTATTATGTCGGCA
>QVOB01021499.1:0-26860 GCA_014839585.1 Pseudomyrmex concolor
CTTTAAGAATGACTGCACAAATGCACTATTAAACAATTATTGGTGAAATTACAGTTTATGGCCATCTTTTCCGTATGGCCATAATACCCCCATTTATCCTATGTATGCGTTTGCAACAACAACTGTAACACGTATAATATGTTTATATAATAAATTTGTAACATGTTAGCACAATGGAGCATATTCCGAATGCAATATAAATATTTTGCATCGCATTGTAAACGTGACGAAGAATGCGACAAGGTCTGCAAATATTATACATTAATTAATAACGCACTTTCATTAAAATTACTTGGCAGTCAATAAATCGTGATCACGCTTAATTTATTAATTCAATTCGATAGATTCCGAAACTTTCTTCTAATTAATTGCATTACCACATTGTGAATTCGCATTTTCATCAGACGGAGAATCGTTCGTGATTTAATTGCAATTTGCGATCAAAATTCGAAATTAATTAGCAAAGTTGTTCGAACTGTTTGCGAGAATGTTTTTCTCATAAAAATACGAAACTCGCCGGTACATGTTACAACGCCGCTGCAAATTTGCAATCTTATCATCGACATTATTGTGTTGATATAATTAAAAATAAAATTTCACTAACAGAAATAATCGCGGTTTCATATTGCTGCTGTTACGGTCCACATACACAAAACCCTTTCTCTGCGCTCCGAGAACGATAACGTCAATTAACTCATTCACGCAATGTACTTTCTTGGTCGAATTTAAGGTCAGGTTTCGAACCTTTTAAGCGTTTCTTAAAAAGAAAAAAGATAAATATTTTAAAAAGTGAAAGAAAATGAGCAACAGATTGAAAACCACGTTGTTCTTTAAGAGTGTATGAGCTACTTCATCTCTATAAAACAGAAGATTTTATTTACGTAATAAAGTTTCAGAAAGAAATACGCAGTAATGTTGCAAGTTGCGATTATGTCTTTAGTCTTAGAAAAAGGTCTAGTTTAAAGGAGATTTTAATAATGGCGCTACAAAATCTTGTGTAATAAACGTCAACGAGAGATAAATTAGCAATTAAAATGCAGCTTTTCGTGATTCTTCGCACATAATAAGTCCACGAGTCAGTGCATTCCACGAGTCAGGACACGTGATTATAGAAGACTAATAACCGCGGCGTACGACTTGGAATTTTTTACTCGCTCTTAGTCACGCTTTCAACTAAAGCGATTTAGTAGTTATCTGTGAACTTGCATTTTTCATTCTTGGAAAACGCAGCCTTTTAAACACGAGACACAAAATTAAATTTGAATGTTACAAATTATATGTATAAAAATTTTCTTTTTATTATTTTTTATTATCTATTCATAACACTTTATTAATGCAATGTTTATTTTAAATATTCTAAACACACACTTAAATATTTCAGAATTACTTAGATTCCATGATTTTAATATTATGTATGATTTAAATAAATTTCGCATCACTGATCGCAAGTGTAGCGTCAATATGCGCACAATTGCGTGAATTTAGTCATAAAATTTAATGCGCGGAAGTTTCACTGCCGCAAATCTTCCGCCATCGTTCAGATGCTAGTTGCGGAAAATCACAACAACAAGTAAATTGGTCTGTTATAAGATCGAGTGTAAAACGCGTTTCGAAAAGAAAGAGTATATGAATCGAAGCCGTGTACTTTAGCACAGATTTTATGTTTTCTTCTTAACGTAATGTTTCTCTAACCACTTTACATTGCAGCTTTATTAGAAAAATGTCTCAGATATTATTGGATCTACAAACACGAAAAACCACATTTACATAAAAATGTTCAATACTTTCACACAACAAGTATATGCAATAGTAATACAAAAAACAAATGTAATAAGTTGAAGTGAGAATAGAATGTAAAAACACTAGTTTAGAAATTGAGTGTATTAATCTCATCAAACACACACGCGGTAATTGTCTAAATAACTATATATACTATTTCGATAATATTTAATATTTATAGATTAAAAAATTAACTAACTAAAATAAACTAACTCAAATTAAATAAAACTAATTAAAACAATTCTTTAATTACACTGTTGCAACTATCTATACTAAAGTAAATTAAATACTTCCTTTATTTTCCCATAAAAGAAACATTACTATTTCTGTTTTGTTTAACTTCGAAGATTTTGCACTGAAAAGAGAGTTGCGTGTGCTATACTTTCTTCTTACTTCCCGGTAACGATTGAACGATCATGAGGCTTCAATGGAGCATTGTCGGCAAAGGTCAGTAACCACTTATGAGATCGATCGTTAAATATGTTAGCGCACTTTCTCAAGTGATACATTTCAGTAAATATGAGTTATTTCCTATATTCAGTCTGTGTGTATTCATCTGTTAATGCAGAAAGACGCGCAAACCGTTTTCATTCAGGCGGAAAGGTAAGTGACGAACGAGTATTTTACTCTGAAGTAATACGCGTGTATTTACACGTGTGTAATTAGATCTATATATTTTTTTAGATTTTTAAAATAATTAGGTTTACATTTTATATAATTCCTCAAACTTTTAAAATATATTCGCAAAACTCGTATTTTGTCAGTAAATTTTATCTTCCTTGGTTTCACTTGGTTTTTTTGCTAGTTGCTTTTTTTTCTAGTTATTGTATATTGTATATTGAAATTTTGTGGTCGCAAACTTAACTGACCGTGATTGAGCAGTTGGTGAAATCAGTGATCACCTTTAGAATGGCACCACTTGATATTCGTCTATCTGGTATTTTTTCAAACCGACACGCCATTGAGAGACTGAAACGTAACACTCTGTACATTCACTTCGACCCTGGCCGGATTGGATTCCTTCGGTAGAGAGTTCACTGTCATGGTCTCGCGAGACGTAAGGAAAAGGATAAACTGTATCGCGTGTTACTCGTTTTTGTTTTCGCTCGAGCGCCGGCATCGCATCTCGCGGCACGGCACGGTATACACATATAATTGCGCTTCTGCGTGCAAATATCCTATGTTTTACGAGATCGATTTCCCTTTCACGTTTTGTGCGGAGGCAAGCACAAATTTCAGAGAGTGAACGGCTCTCGGTCATCGCCTTTGGTAATTTTTTGTTCACCGCGTTATCAGCTCCACTTGGCGCGTTCTCTTCTTCAGGAAGAGGAAACGCGAATTCTTTTCGTTCTCTTCCGCAGTTCGTCGTTGCAATTTTATGTTGATAGCGCATTTTTTCTCTAACTAAATAATAACAAAGATAGAAAATTTTCTTTTTGTTCAGTTTCCGAATATTTTCTTTTTGCTGTAATTTGATTTCATCTTTAGTTAATCTTTAGTCAAAATATTTTAAAAGAATAACAGCTTTGTGTGACATATTATTTTACATTGAATGAAATTTTCTTTCCGTTGATGAAAAGTTAATGATAATTTTTAAAGCGAATTTACTATTTCACACTATTTTTAATAAAGAATGATGTGAAAAAATATATTAAGAGATCGCGATTCAGAGAAAGTGGATAAAAGTGGATGTGTAGAGTATAATCACTTCCTAATATTCAGTGGAAAAGCCAGCAAGAGTAAATTGCTAAATGACTAATTCAAACTTCAATTTTCACCTGCCGTTACTTTGATAAACCTATAATCCATCATTTGTCGTATTTTTTTATAATTGCACATTAAATTGCACTTCCCTAATGTTACATTGCTCATTTAAAAGACACTTGAAATCAAACTAAAATCACTTTTAAACTATGCTGTACTTTGCTCATAACTCTCAAACATTTTTCTCATGATTTATCATAACAAAAATAAAACATAGATTTTATCAAATATTAAATTAAGAGAAAAAAAGTTTAATGTGTATCTACAATTAAGAGAGCACATGTTAAAAACTACATTAAAACTTTCTCAAATATATATTTTACATCGCATATATCTGATGATGTTATCTGATTAGATCTTTGTTAATTGCTTGCCTCGTCGATAAAAAATTAATTACATAAAAATGAAGACTTGTTATATTCTTCTATTTTTCTTTTAAAACTGCAAATTTATCATTTGAATCTATAGATGTAGCATAACGCAAATTTGACGGTTTTTCAATATTTATTTTTTTATAGTACATTTATAATAAATATTAAAATAACTTGACACAAAATAATTTTAAAAATAAAACTATAAACTATAAATAATATGATTCTTTTTTTTAAATATTATAAGTCTCTTTTTTAAATTAAACATGTGTGCGTGTGTGTTACACCTGGATGTTTCTTTTTATTAAAAATTTATAAGCGGACTTTCCGGAAGATGTTAGAACACGCTACACAATCCTTCCGCTCGCGCGAACGTGCGAAAGACTAGTGAAACGAACGAACGAATAGCGCGGCCCGCCCGCTTATGATCTTGATCTTGATCTTGGCCGTTCACCTAACGTCTGCCTTTCATTAAGAGGAGGAACAGTCTCTGCCGCGGATCTAATCGACAAAGAGGAAATGCACAAAAGAAGGAAGAGCGGGGGAGGAAGGCGCGCTTCTACCCCTCCAGTTTCTGCGCAATCGGCGACTTTTTTGCCGCGAGAGGCTATTAAAGCAAACAACTCCTTTCACAAACGCGGCACTTAGGTGGCAAAAGACTCCCTTTCATTCTTATCACGTACGTGTATAAAAGCGGCACGCGTGTTCACGGTAGTCGTCAGATCGAAGTCCGCGACCGAAACCGAGCGGAAGAAATAATTTGCGTGGTAATTTCCACGCAGTCAGTTGGTGATAGTTTTTAATTTTGTTGTTAGTTTTTTTTTGTTTGCCCTTGCTGCGAAGGAAGCTACATCTTCCTCGTTGGTCCTATCCGGGACAACGCGAAATGATGTCGAGTCTTTTGGTAAGTCGATATCATGTAATTGATAAAAAAAAAAACTATGTGATGGCGGAAGTTGATAGCGCAGGAATTTTCCAAATTATAATTGACAGAATGTCAATGTAAATTAGAACTACAGAATATAGTCTAAATATATCATTTTCGTCATATATAGTTTTATTATAGAATGTCAAATAATTTTTGTTAATTTTTATTATTTATTTTTTAGTTAAATCTTCTTCTGATCGTCTCACTAATTAGTTTAGCAAGAGCCGGAGGTGGACACGGTGAACAGTAAGTTCGCGTATATGTTACGAAAAATTTTGAATTATTATAGTTAACGATGTAAACAAATATTTATATAAGATATGTTGAAAAATCACTCCATTCGTTTTTTTTTAAGCCAGTCGCCGTTTCTTTCGTGTCTGTTTTTTTAGCAAACATGTAATCATCCACGTGCCGTACAAGATCAAGACCATCCATCACACGCATACGATCACAAAACACATACATCACGGCGGTGGTGGCGGCGATAAATACGAAGTACTCGGATACACCGTAGGCCATCCGATCGATCTCGGGGGTCACGGAGGTGGTTTCGGAGGTGGCGGTCACGACTTCGGAGGTGGCCACGATTTCGGAGGTGGCGGTCATGATTTCGGCGGTGGTGGTGGCGGAGGACACGATTTCGGAGGCGGAGATGGAGGCGGATTCGGTGGCGGCGGAGGCGGCGGCGGCCACGAAGACTGGGGGCGTTAGAGAGACATAGTTCTCGAAGAAAAAGTAACATGAGAACTTTTTGAAGCGTATGTAGCGTTTACCGGCGTTATTCTGCTCATAAGATTTATTTAGTCTTGCGTATTAATTTTGTTATAGAGAAAATTCTGTTTGTTATCATTACTTACAAGGTTTTTTTTAGGATAATTGTTAAAAAATCAAGGGTGGAATGTTTGCAATTATAAATATGAAAATTCCAAGTACGTCATGAAATGTAATGATAACTTTAGAAGAGACGTTATAACATCCGAAGTGCACTTACGATGCACGTTTTACAAGGCACTTTTCTTTGAATTGTCTTCAGGAAAAAAAACAGAAAGCCTTCTTGAATACACATGCTTGAAAGAGTTGAACGCTACCGCGCACGACACTGCTGCACGCATCGGTGCAACGAACTCGATTTCATGTTGCTTCTCGTAATGTCCGTAATAACGTAAACTCGAGCGACCAATTGTGCCGGTCTCTTCCGTGAAGAATCCGATCGAGCATCTGTTATTTTCGACTTTCGAAAAAATTTTTGAGAATATTTTTTTCTACTTTTTTACTTCTAGTCTGAGCAAATTTTGTAAAATCTCTGACACGTTCTCTAGGCACAATGTGTATGTAAATACTGTTATAAAGAACTTGTTGTTTTTATATATATATATACATATGTTGTGTGTTGTTTTATGTCTGTTTCTTTTTTTATACATTGATATATGATGAATAAATTATGTGTATTTTTACGATGCGTATTTTTAATCAATAAACTATGCGAGCATCCGTTTTTTATACTACAAAAATAATATACATACTTAGGTTTCAATTTTGCTGAAATTGTTTAGTGAGTATAATCATTTTCTCTCAACACTTGCAGGTATAACGGATTGCATACTAACAGGCGTACTATCATCTACAGATTCGGATTCGACGTTTTTTTTTTTTATTTAAAATTATGTATGTATGTTTACAAATCTACATAAAATATTTTACAAAAATATAGTAAAAAAGAAAGAATAAAAATCTGTATATTACAAATAAAAATTGTTTAAGGATTAAAAAAATGCAAAGAGAGAAAAAAAGAAAGAGAGAGAGGAGGATATTAAATTTAAATTATTTATAAATATAAAGAGAATATATATTTAAAAGAAAAAACGATTATACAAAATAATTCCAATATAGTTAACTTTTTAATCCTTACGTTATAACTTTCTCGTGTATGAGAATCAAGGAAGCAGAACTTTGCATAATGGCGAAGATGCTGGAGGCAACAATAAGCAGACTGGTTGTTACGTGTAATATAAATGCTACAAATGAAATTACTGCCTTAGCATATGTGAATTTTATTGCTGCACCGACATATCCTGTAATCAGTTTTACGAGTTGCTAAAGACTGTAATGTCACACATTATCTCTGTCTATTATTATCTATCCGTAATAATCATGTCCGATCGCTTTCCATTACCAAGGTATTAAAGATAATCGAAAGCACATGTAATATTAATTTAATAGTTAACATTTATGTTATGTCGTTAATTTTTACAATTCTTTAACTTATGTTAGTATTAATTTAACAGTTATTTAATATATATTATATCATAATTGTAATATTTATTTCTCTCTACTAACTCTTTGTTTCCCAATATTTATTTTTGATAATTAGTGATTGACACAATTATAGCAAAGAAGAAGAATGATAACTTTTTTCGTAAAAACAAAAATAAAACAAAAAATTCAACAAAATTATTATCGAAGAACAAAAAGTTAATATTTAATATTGGCACTTCTCTCTCTTCGCATTTTTACATCTAATATTTTTTTTTTTTTTTTTTATAACATTTTTTTCGAAAACATGCGCTTCTTCGCCTCGTACTTGTTATTCTTGGGTTGATAATCCGAATCGTCGACGAAGTAACGACCGGCGTGTGTTTTTTCTTTCGATTCATTTTTTTCATTTTTATAATCCTCAACGGAGTGACCGCCTTCTTCATTCTTGTTATCGTAGAATTTCGTTACATCGTTTGAAAAAGTGTGTCCGATCGCGGACTCACCTCCCTTGTGATAACCCTCTTCGTACATGTGTACGTAAGGTTCCACGTCATTTTCTTCCGTTTCTTTGACGTTCTCCCGCACCGAGTACTGCGGAGGATACGAATATCCAATCATGTCGCCCTGTTTTCCCTTGAGATAATCGGACTCGTCGTCGTGATGCGGCATGTAAGAATCTCTGTAAAACGGCGAGACGGGAGGATTGTTGTTCTTGTGAGCCATCTCTTTGTTCGCCGCGTCGTCGTTTCTGTAACCCTCGGACAGATCATTGCCCGAATCCTCTTCGTGATTATTGTTGTAATCGTAAGCGTTCCAAGAACTCCAGTCGTGATGCGATTCTTTGTGGTACGTCTTCTTCGGCGCGTCTTTGTGCTTGGGTTTCTTCTTCTTTGGCACCGTAAGGTCCGGCTTGTGCACGTGTATGAACACAGTCTTCGTGTGAATCTTATGATTTATAATCTCCGGCACGTGAATCTTGAAGTGCACGCTGTTAAAGAAGATTAAGATAAATGGGAGGAAAAAAAGCAAGAATTTGAAATTCGATAAAGAGAAGTTACCGGTCAAAAGTTCGAGATCGCTGATAAAAAAAACTGCGCGAATGCAGAAAACGAGAGATAAACTTTTTTTTCGCAAGTACAAGTAACAGAAACTACGTTGTTTGAAATAATTCTATGAATTTTTATCACAGCGCGTTTAGTTTTATTACTTTATTTATGTGCAAAAATAAAATTTATTTCTCGGTTTTTGCCCCATATCTGCACATACATTTTTATCAGCGGTCTCAAAACTGTTGATCGAGATACATACGTAGCTGTTATTGGCGAATATATTTTAGTATTGCTTTAGAATTTGATTAATGCTGTACATAACGTCGTATATAGTAAAGCGGAGCAATAAACGTCACGAGAGTAACAAGCACAACAAAGTGCTGAATTAATTATCCTCGAGCAAAACGCAATTTCGTAAAAACGCGAAGAAGAGTCGTATATATTATTTTAATTTGACAAACAACAGCGAGAACGAGAGTGAGATTGCTCACTGTGATTTTCGTTACGAGAAAGCGTAAAAAAAAACTCTGTGACCACATTTGGTGCCAAACGTCTTTTCACGAAAGCGGCCTCACGCTGCTTCGTGCAACCCGCGAAGCAGATGAATTTTAATTAAATCACTCAGCACTCCGTGTTGCATATGCACTTACTGATGCTCCTCGCTGGCGCTTCCGCTATTCAACACCTCGTTCCACAGAATGAGAAACAGACCGACAGCGAGTCTCTGAAACACAAAATCGTTTACATGTATTTTATCCGTAACGTGCGCGTTTTTCTGAAACTAATCGACGATATTTATGCCCGCCGATCACGATTGTTGTTCTCTCGCCTATTTGAATTGCATCTGCAGAAAGCGATGCTCACGACTCGCATGACTCTCTCAAACGAGTAATAATCGAATCGCTAACCACCTGGAGCAGCCATGCAGAGAATACGATACGTTTCGGAATTTCGCGCATTTAATCAGATGCGTATTGATTTTACGTGTTCGAAGCTTTCACTTCATGTTCAAGAATAATGTAAGATAACATCACCGCATTTTCAGAAAATCATTTCTCGTCTGCACACACGGACCGCTTTTTTCACTTCGTTAATTGTTTTTCTATAATAATTACCATGTTCTCTCAATTGTTCTCTCGGCGACAAACGCGATTATCGGCGGTCAATCGCGGTTTGACATCGCGCTCCCGACGATTTGCCGTTTATATGCCCATCTTCGTTTCATCGAAGCGAATCTCGTGGAACGATAGCGCAGTGATGCGGTTCACGGTCAATGATCACTTTCGCTGTTCTTCCGGTGACGCGCTTCATCTAGCGATTAGGTTTAACTCGAATAACGCTTTAGAAATTACGGAGTCGATAAACCATGAAGATACGATCAAGTTCAGTGTCGCGAAGAAATTACATTTTTTTCTTTTATTTATTATTTGTTTTTATTAAAAAGATTCTTTCTTTGACATTTGTTGTTTCAGAGAAAGAACTGATGTTGAAAAACCGATGGTGATCGCTCTTTTTCTTCCTGTTTTTAATGACTCGCTTTAACGCAGCGTTCGGAATCCAATAAACCGGTAATCTTTGTTGGCAAATCATCTGTTCGCAGATCGTTCAAAGCTGATTTCTATAAATGCAGTGTTGTAATCTCGTTGTGATTTATTTTTAATCGATAATTTGAGGCTGAGAAGATCTGAGATTCTAAAAGGGCCAGAATGAAAGTGGGATTCAAACTATATCTAATAACTTTGAAGGAAAAGACTATTACACTGGTCGATCGCAAATAAATTAGGTTTAAGCTAGAGAAACATTGAAACTATTACATAAAAAAGATATATTTAAAGAACTATATTACTAACTGATTTACTTCAACTATATAATTTGTAACTAAAACTTGTGCGTAAAAATTGAAATGGAAACATTTGTAAAATTTATTATATGTCAGGTTTATACATATTTTAATTACAAAAACATTTATTTTCTTTTTTTTTAATACCAAAAAATTAATATTTTTTCTTTATAATCCATTTTCTCTATATTTGCAACATTAAAAAGATCAACGTCAATTATTTTAAGAATTAGTCTTACACACATGATGGGAAAAAACAGTAAAACGTAATTTTATATTTACATATTATTTATTTCTATAAAAATAATAATATCACATGTTATATTATATAATATAGAAGTGTCATTGAATGTATCTAAATGCTCATAATACCAATTTAGTGACTGCTTTTTTTTGGACTTGTTTTTCGTGAATTGTTGCTACAATTATTACTACAATTCTAATCTATATATAATCTATATATAATTATTACTACAATTCTAATCTATATATAAAAGTACACGCATTATCGCTTTTTATAACTGTCGTAGTGTTCGTCTTCATCCTCGTGTTTGGATTCACGATGATGATGATGAGGAATTATCTTGTAGATTGTGTGGGTGTGTTTCACATTCTTCACCGTATAAGGAACGTGTATTACCACCTTCTTCCTAAAAGAATAACATTAAAAATTAAAGATTATATATCGTAAAATAATTTATATACAGCATGTTTGAAACTTTTGACATAGCCGAATGTGAAGATAAATTAAGTCATTTAACTCACATTAATCAATTACTAACTTAATAAATATTGAAAATTTTGTAATACATGACTTTTCTGTTTTAACTAAATTAATCTACTTTTTTATTTTGACTTTTAAAAAGTTCCAGGCATCCTAAATATAATAATAGTAATCCATATATTTGACATGTTTGCTGAACAAATACACCGCTATGTTTTTACCTAAATACTTACGATTCGACTGATTGATGCAACAACGCAAGAATTATTACGAACAAGATACTGTACTGCAACAGAAAAATAACACGTTTAGTTGAAAAATAACACGTTTAGTTGAAAAAATAACAGTCTATTTTACTCTAATTTTCGCGCAAAATATACCACTTTTCTCGAGAAATAAGATAAAACCGAATAATCCAATTAGAATTTAAGCTTATTATGCACTAGTAAAAAAACTGGTAAAAGTTAATTAAACTCCGAATATAAATGTAATTACACAGTAAATTTTAACGCATGATACAGCGAAAATATCTCACCAGGAACTTGCTGTTCATCGTGGAAGAGCTTCGTTTGGTTTTGCGAGAGCTTTTCTCGAAGCGTTTCAGACAATTGAAGAATATCTTCTGTACGCGCAACTATGATGCGCACGGAATTTATACAGCGCAAACCGACAACCACCTCTCTCTAGCAAAGCATCGCAAACATCACAAAGTATTCCGCGAAACTCCGCCCAGCATGTAACGCTATCACTGTGATTGTCACTGCACAATAGCGCAAAACACATTTTTCCAAGGTGGAGGAGGAGAGATTTTTTTTCTAGATACAAGAAATCTCTAAATATTTTGTCGCGCCGGCGGCGTGGTACGAGAAAATATAAAATTATTACGTACTATATAAGTTTAATTTCCAATTTTCTATTTTGAATTAATTGACAAATTCGAAAAAAATTATGTTTAATCACTTGAAAAAACCGTGAGAAGAAATAGTAGTCGAATAGTTTTTCGGCATCTGTAAATAAGAGCGCGTTTGCTAGTTTTTGCATACATACACTTTCAAGATTAATTAATTGAGATATCGTTACTTGTTTTTCTTCAAACTTGTATAAATGCAAAAAAAAGACCGTGAACTTTTGCGAATCGGAAAATTCGGAGAAAGAACACTTCAAGAAAATGCGCAATTTTCTTTTCGAAGACGCACCCGCGCAAATCATTCCGTGTAATTGAATGCAGTACGTATACGGCAATTAAAAGTGAAATTGGTTTAGTGCTGGAAAGCACAACAAAAAATGCCGCCTGTTTATACACGCGTTGTATGTATATATGTAGGTATACGCATTTTTCTGTAATTAGCGATGCGATACGCGCGCATTTTTCAAGCGTCAATTCTTGGCGAAGGAAATAAAAGAAACAGATCGCCGACGCGGCGTGACCGCCTCTCGACAAGAATCGTGATCATATAATTACTGGCTACGTTAATTTCACGGCCACGTTATTATTCTCCAGCTGGTGGAAAACCGACGTTTCGACAATCAGAATGCGAGGGTCCGTGGGTTGGAAAGTGCATCGTCTTTATTTCTTATGTTTCTTCGATCTTGTCGCTTATGGCATCTTTTTTTCCGATTTCATCGATACGCTCGACGCGTCTCGATAGAAATAAAAAAAAAACGAAGAAACCTACCTGCCTTACGTTTTTCTTTTAGTCGCGCAAACTTTTACGCGAACCGGTCTAGTCTTCAGATGACATTTCAAACAATCCGTTCTTTGAATAATCGACTTACTCTTCACATTTGTCAAACTTTTAGCAACAAACTTTCGATTACAAGCCAAACGACTTGCATATCTCTCGTAATTTTTAAAATGTTTATTTTTACTTTCCCGCGTTAATAATAAATGCTCATATATTTAACGTTAAATTATATCATAAAGTTTATCTAAAACATACATCAAAACTTTCTAATACCTACTGCACGTGATGTCCAGAGCGAATTCTTGTAATTAGAGTTTAACAATAATAATATATTGTTCATGTGTATTACTTTCCCATTCGTCACGCAAATCGTAACTCACCACAATGAAAGTGCAAAATTACAATTAACTAACTGTGAAACGTTATTTGCACACTTACCGTAAATTGTAAAAAAATTATAAAATAGAAGATAGAAGCGCATTCCGTGGTAACAGAAATCTTAGATATTTTTTTTATTTCTATGTCTACAACACGTACAAATGATTCAACAAGTATAACGTACAACATACACACATGTCTCAAGAACCAAATAAAGTTTCGAAAAAATGATTGTTAACATTGTTAGGTAAGTCACACACAATAACGTAACGGAGTCACATATAACATAAAAGATAACTTAAACAATATGCATGTACGTATATATATATATATATTTAAGTGATGACTCACATAACTATGGCTATGCTTTTTTTTTACGTATAAATTCGACCATTTTCACACACAAATTTTATTCTCAATAAAGATGTCGAGATATCGATGCATGGATAACAAAGTCCTTCTTTTCCATCTTGACTTCAAGCAAAATACATAGAGATTTTTTTTCAAAATATTCATAAATACAAAGTACGAGACTAATCTTGAGGTACTTCGCGCGTTAATAAACAATATGATAAGATAAATAACCCACACAGAGACGTAACGTCTAAATGGACGTCTGTGTAATTCCATGTGAGCATCTCAATGGAGCACAGAACGTTGTTCCGTTTGGAATACACGTGATTGACAACAATAACGCAACAACAGCCTGTTTTTATTCTGTTACTTATTACTTTCATCGTTATCAGATTCATGTTCAAATACACAAGTTCAAAATTATCAATTAATTATCTTTTTTCTTTATTTCTCTTTTCCGTTAAGTTATCCAATTATCAAGTATATAATCATTTCAATCCTTTCAAAGGATTTGAAACTCACACTTTTCCTAATTTCTTGCAAAATAAACATAGAATATCTTTTGTCAATATTTTACATGTAAGAAAGTATTTTAAATATTTTTTTTTTTTTACACATTGCTTTGTAAAACTTGTAAATGTGCCAGCAACACTTTCATGAGCGGTAACTGTAGCGGTCTGATACTTGACTTTTTGACGCATAGATTAATTATTTTACTTTCAAGTGGCTTATACTTTCTGTAAACAAAATATGAAATATATTTCTACATACGCACGCACGCAACTGATTCTTTATGCGTAAAACATGTCCACAGATCACTCGAATATTATATTAGTACATATATGTATATATGTATATATATATATATATATACATATATATATATATATATATATAAAACAATAAGACTATATAATGCCGAGTTGCGTCTAAACAAAAAATCGTTTGATCAATCAATAAAATATCAAGTGGTACTCGGCTTTCTAGAATGCGTGCTTCGTAATTTCGAAAACTTCATCGTTCTCTTCGACGTCGTGCCGCTCGTCGTCGGATTCTGCGTCGTGCTGCTCGCTATCGAATTTTTCGGCGCGCTGTTCAACTCCATTCTTTTCATTATAAACATCGGTTTCTTCATTATCATAGGCCTCTTCGGCAACTCCGGCTTTCTCGGAATGCTGTTCGATACTGGCTTCTTCGTCGTGCTGCTCACTGAGGGCTGTTTTGCCAAACTGTTCATCGATTTGTCTTGTATTTTGATCACAAACTTATTCGTCGTTTCGTTCGCGATCAACTTCTTCGTCGTATCTGTACTGCTCAGCTCAGAGTTCCTGGTTGTATGAACTAACGGCAGAGGTTTTTCTGTCATACTATTCGCTAGGTTACTCGTGTCTATCAACAGCGGTGGCTTAGTCGTCGCGTCTAAATTGTTTATCTCGGGTCTCCTGGTTGTTTGAACTAACGGAAGAGGTTTTTCTATTATTTTACTCGCTAGGAAACTCGTGTCTATCAACAGCGGTGGCAGCTTAGTCGTCGCGCCTACATTGTTCACCTCAGGTCTCCTGGTTGTTTGAACCAACGGCAGAGGTTTTTCTATCATTCTACTCGTTACGGAACTCGTGTCTATCAACAGCGGTGGTGGCTTAGTCGTCGTGCCTATACCGTTCACCTCAGGTCTTTTGGTTGTTTGAACCGACGACGGAGATTTTTTTATCATATTACTCGCTACCGGACTCGTGTCTGTCAACAGCGCCGATGGCTTAGTCGTCGTGGGGCTACTCGTCGTCGAACTCGTCTTGAGGCTCTTCGAGGTGATATCTGATGTTGAGGTTTCTGTCGTATTGAAACTCGCTGTTGAATTCGAAACGATCGTGGAAATCGATTTAATATCGGCGGTCGGTTGTTCTTGCGTCTTCTCAGCGATCTGAATCGTCTTCTTCAAGTGAACGACCGTCATCTCCGAAGCAGGGTCCATTGTGGATTTCGTTTCTTCGCATCCGTCTTCTTTGTCCGTCATACACCACGAGCTTCGTAATGTCGATCCGCGGCGTTTACCGTTTTGACGCTTTTCGACAGCTGCCTTTTCTAGCGAGCTCGTCGAAGTGTTTCGCGAAATCTTTCTCGAACGATCGGATGATGATGATGATGGTTGTTTCGTGGCCTTGGCGAGATCGGCCTTGAACGCCTCGTGCCAACCCGCGTTCTCGTGCACGAACACCACCGGCTGCCACTTGTCGTGGCCACCCTTCTCCGACGAATTCTTCGAAAGATTCTTCTGGAATTCCGAATCTCTGTTCTGTTGCTTCGACTTACCCCATATAATTTTCTCGGGGAGCGACTCAGCGCCGTGCGCGAAACCCGCGTTATTATTGAGACCGTGCAAATTGTAACGCGGCTGATGAATCGCAGCGGGATCGAACGATCGATTAACGTGATTCTTGAAGAGTTTCGGATAACCGGAGAAGTAAGGTGGATCGATGATGTGGAGCGCGTCGCCGGAATTTGAACCAGATTGAGCGCCTTGATTTTGCTTCTCGTGAGGAGTCGCGTAGGAAGCTGAAGTGGTCGGAACGTTGTTCAGTTTCTCGTGGAAGGTCGCGTAAGTGCTTGACAACGGTGCAATGCTGGCCGGTCTTTCGTAAGAGGTCGAATAGGAACTGGACGAGCTATATAGATCATTGTGCTTGTCGTAAGAAGTCGTATGAGGACTGAACTCGTTCTGATGCTGATAAGAAGTCGAATGGGAGTTAAACTCGTTTTGCGTCTGATAGTTGATCGTGTTGTAGGTGGTCGGAGTAGAATGAACGTTACTCTGCTGGTCGTAGGACGTCGCGTAAGAACTCGGTGCGCTGTAATGCTGGTCGTACGAGCTGGCATAGAAGTCCGGAGCCGAGTTCGAGTCGCCGTACTGCTCGTACGAGCTCGAATACGAGCTCGGACCGGTTAGAACGTCGCTCGGTACTTTGTAAGTATCGGAGTTGGGATCAGTGTGCGTCATCGACGTCAGCGAATATAACGGTGCGATCTGCCGAAGAGGCAGATGATGCGTGGTCAATTGGTGCTCCTGCGTCTCATTGATCGTTGTTGCATTGACTTCGCCTAATATCGCGTTTACCTGCTTCAACGCTTCTTCCTCCGTTTCGAAGTGATATGGCGAATTACCGTCAAGTAATTGGTTGTTCTGAATGCCCTTCGAAGTTTCCTCTTTATTTGGCGAAGAATTTCCTGCTACTTTATTATCTTGAAGATCCTTCGAAGAATCTTTCGATGGGTGTTTGATAATGTGCTTGATCGATTGCGAGCCTCGAACTTTACCATGAGCCAAACTGGCGTTGAGTCGCGGCGAATGAATCGAATGATGGTGGCGATTGGAGGAGCCAAACACCGCGTCGGACGAACCGAAATGATGACCGCTTAAGAGGACGGTGGCGGGATCGATCACAGGAGGACCTGAAAAGGCAGGATGTTTGGCTTCCGCGTCGATCACAGGGACCGGCACTTGCGTGACGAAGCGCACCATCACGTGGCTCGCGTCGACCGGCTCGAGCAAACGCAGATAGATCTTGCGTCCGGATCCTGGCACTTGGACGGGCCCGACGAGCGGACCCAGCTCGTCCTTCGGCGGATCCAGTAATTGGCGCAGTATGTCGATAATCGATTCGAAGACATTGTTGTTCTTCTTGCTGACGCGAAAAACAGGCTCGATGCGAATAGATTTGTGATCGTGATCGTGATGCACGTCGAGAATCGAATTGGAAATCGGCTCGTCGTTCAGTTCATTTATTACGGATGCTCCGGCGACTGAGCGCGTTTTCAGACGTACCGGACGCTTTGTGTGACCGCGGTTGTGTGACCACTGTTGCTGCAAAGGTTCGAACTTGATCTTGGGAAAGTTCTTTTTCGGCTTTTGCAATGTCTCGACGCGCACTTGCGGCGAAAACTTTCGTAGGATTACGTCGACATAGCTCTCGATCGTAGGATTCGATTCTTTCCTTGTCGTGCCATCTTTAGGGACAAGCTCTTCCCACGACTTCACCTTTTTTATCCTGAAGAAGTTAATTGTGGAAGTCGAACATATAAGAAATGAGACAAAAAAAATCGAAATAAAATATTGCTATTAATAAAAATTCAATCTTTGTTGCAGTTTTATAAACAAGTCTGTTTTATAAATTAATCGTCGCGTGAATATTCAAAAAATATAGATGCAACAAAAAGCAACTATTTCTATTTAACAGCCGTTGTATTATTCTTTAGAGAGAACATAAGCGTTAAATTTTAAAAAAATATTTTTCTAGCTTTTTTGCTCTGGCTCACCTATTTAAATGTTTGATCTCCTCAGCGGACACAGTTGACGATAGATATGCACAGACCTACGTGTAAGTATAAAAAGAATATGCATATAAAAATATAGGGAGAAAGTATAAATATTTCTTATTTACATATATACATATCTGACACATGTATAGTAGATTATTTTTTATAAACAACAAAAATCCGGTATCTCTACTTGTTTACTTGAAAACGTTTTTGAAAAACTTTAAACTGACCGAATTAGTGTTGAGATTTCACGATTAATTTAAATCTAAAAAAATCAATCAACGTTATTGCAAAATTTTTTGACCAATTTTTTTGTCGCAGCATAGGTTTGTCCGCAAACCTTAATCGCCAATTTTATCATTTCGTGAAAATTAGAGAAATTTGTTCAGTCGAGATAGAAACCTTACTAAAACTTTATCAAATCAAATCAGACGAATTATACACATCGGTCGAATTGTTATTTCGACAAGTTTGCGCGCGCGATTAGACACATTATATAAATCGCATTTCGTTATTCACTTTTTTTTCACTGCAAAAACAATGATCCTCTTCGGCAAGTAAATCACTCACCATAAAAAAACACGTGATCTTCATATCGTTGCTCGCACGGATTTCCGTTCACCTCACTGTTGTACTGAGAAAACGACTGCCGCGCGTGAGTATTAAGCCACCTCTTTTAAAGCTTCCCCCGTAACCATTAGACTGGCGTCGGCCAAAGTGGACATGATAACGCATATTCATGACGGCGCGTGTATAATTTTTTACGTGTATACGTGCCATTAGTATCGAGATATTGAGAGAGCTACTTCTATGTTTCCTTATCGTCGCAACATTTATTTCATTTTATAAACAGAGATTATTTATAAACTCACAGATCTATCAACAATCAATAAACATGACAGAATTGACATCTATGTAAGATAAACAGTAATAGATAATTCAAATAAACATTTTACTTAAACATAAATAAGTAAAGAGTGCATCTAAGCTTAGAAAATAATTACATGTATTTTGTTTTTTTGTTTTTTTTTTCAACACTATTATCAATAAAATGTTTATGAGAAATAAGAAATAATAAGAAATAATAAATATAAATGTAATTAAATTAATGAGATAAATTTAGAGTTTTCAATTTTTGTTCCGTTTTTCTAACGTATACAACAAAGAGAAAAATTAATATTATAAGGAACAATCTAGTTGTACGTATCCTATTTCTGGTCTACAAACTTTAGCATTTAATAATTCGCAGTTACCAAGAAGTGCTTAACAGTTATGAAGAAAATGTTGCTCGAAAAGATGGACTTGTTAAATTTAATGATTGCAGAGATGAAAACACATAGATATACATAGTGATATATATTTCTTAACAATCAGTACGTATAACGATGTAGCTTTAACTTTTTTGTTTGATCGCGTTTGGAAACACAAGGAGTGCAAATAAAATTGTTTATTGTTATTATTATTTTTTTTATTCTGTTAATTCCAATATTCCAGCTTTAGTTGAACACCAAAGGCCATTGGCTTTAATGAAAGTATAGCCACCCGCACGCTGTTTTAATTGCGTGTTTATGAGTCTCCCATCTCTAACGCGAAACGTTAGGTTTCTAACACATGGAAAGTTGTTTGTTGGAATTGCAAAACATAAAATTGTATCGAATTGCTATCTTCGGATATCGATCCCCGTCCCGTTTCACATCCATTATCATCCAGATCGGATGGAAATCTATCAATTAATTAGAATAGAACGAGAAGCAGTTCTGATAAGAAAGCGGCCCGAGTTCTCAGGTAATTATATATTGATCTACCACAGAAGAGGGAAAAGGTTTTAACGGAAAAGGCGTGGTTGCAATACAGGTTGCAAGACACGTTTGAAAAAAAAACGC
Organism: Pseudomyrmex concolor; assembly: GCA_014839585.1. NCBI lineage: Eukaryota > Metazoa > Arthropoda > Insecta > Hymenoptera > Formicidae > Pseudomyrmex > Pseudomyrmex concolor. The sequence goes on from QVOB01021499.1 coordinate 19,326, forward strand.
GCGGATTAATGTAAAAAGAAATCGCGCATAGTGAGTTATTATGACGCCCGGTTTAACGGTTAATCTACGCTTCTGCAAGATCGGGCATTGATGTCATCAAAGTGTCAAAACCGGCGCATAAATAATTTCGTTCTTTCGTACGACATTTACATACGCTTTTATCTAAAATTTTATGCTGATAAGAGCCATCTTTTGATAAGATCAGCTTCTCTAAGTGTGTGTGTGTGTGTGTGTGTGTGTATGTGTGTGCACATGAGTGCGCTTTCTTTCTCATCTCTCAATTAGGTACGCAAATATGTAATAAAAATATATAATGTAACATATATATGTGACACTTCAAAATTATCACAAAAGCTAAAAAAACTGTATAGTTTATAACTATATTAGATCGCTGCAGAAAGATTTGAAATGATTTATGATCGACAATTATTAATGTAATGTAGCTTGACTAATTTAATAACCATCCGAGACAGGAAGAATTATATCTTATAATTTTCTGGAGCGGCGTTCATTAATCATGTCATCGTTACGCGTGACAGAATTTCTCTAAATATATTTTATATTGATTTTGTCTGATTTTTGATTTGCACGCACACATTCAGGTTTTTGAGCTTTTAACTTAATAAAATATATCTGAGTCAATAAATAGATAACACAAAATGTAAGTAAAAACATGTAAGGAAGAAAAAGACACAAATATTTTGTTCTCTCACAAAACTTTTATTCGAAAAAGCAATAATTCATTTTGCATTTGCATACGCCATATTTGAGATTCTCTTGCTTCGAGAAAAGCGATTATATGTAAATATCTATATCTCTAGATTTTTCTTATGTATCAACACTTTCGCGTAATACGCACGACTGCGCAAAGTGATGCTAACCGCTAACCGCTAATCGGCCAGACTCATGCGCATTCTTAATTTTCATATCCCACCGCAATTCCTGATGAAAGCGTCGGTAATGTCTGTGTTAAATTTTTTGGATTGCCGCAAAACAACTCAACTGAAATTGAAGCGGCGTTTCCCATCGAACCGGAAACCATACGCCGCGCTGTTCGGTGCGTCGACCAACGCGGGATTTCGATACTGATGAAAGGATCCGTGAAGATGGGGCGGCCTCACTGCGTTTTGCTCCTCGTCTTGCATACCTTTCAGATAGAACGCCTCAAACTGACCCTCGGGCAAGAGAATATCCTTCAGAGACTTATCATTCGGATCGTACGCCGACGCGAAGCTAATTGACGTGATGAGAAAGCACAAGGCCTGTAATAAAGTTGTTTTTTTTTTTTTTTTTTTTATATTTCCGAAAGAATCAATTACATTGCAGCGATAATCAGTAACGCCTTTCGTAGAATTTGATATTTGACGCGACTATTGAATGTCGATAAATTGTTTTACCGATTCAATAACAGTTTCATCGGTGGTATATACAGTTTCGTTGAACAATGATATGATACGTACCAGTAAGATGTTTCGCTCGTCCAACGTTATTATCACTTTCCGTTCCATTTCGCCGGTTATGTCGCGCGTGATCAAGATAATACTGAAAAATGACAAATAATGTAACGTGTGCGACACACGACGACAATCTGTCGCTATAACTCTTTCTTCGGGGCTAATCAATGAAACAAGAAAAGCGATAAATTAGGTCATTCGTTGGATTAATCACAATACGCGCCACACACGTAGCGTCATTGCTAATGTATCATTGCGGCTAATGAGCTATAAAAAAGGGTCACGTTTGCACGTCCGTGAAATCAACTTGCGTTTAGCGGCAGTCATGAACAAGTGAATCTCTCTAATGTCGCGTGCGAAACGGGAGCGTAGTTTCGATTCGCAAAATAAACTTATAGAGACAAAACATATCGTGCCTCTAATAACAAGCCTCGCGCACAAACCAACCAAGAGAAAATCGAAGTAATCGTCGACTGCTTTGAGGCGAACTTGAGAAATTAAAACAGAATTGAACATGACATGAGTGTAATAAAGTTTCAAAGCTTCTTATTGATACAAGAGAAAAAATCGTGAAAATTAAAATAAAAAGTAAAATAAAAATTAAGACACGATTTTATTCACGTTACTTGGTCGAGACAAAGTTTAACGAAGTTTTAGAAAAAAAATATATAACAATGAAATTTAATCCGCATCTTTGTTTGTGTGTCTTGCAATTTGTGCGTGTGTTGCATTGAAACGCAGATCAATTTAGTTGAAGAAAAAAAGATTATATTATTGTTAACATCTATTTTTATTTGATGTATCGTTTTAAATCCGTATCTTCACGAAAAATCTTTACGGAACGCTGCTTTGTAAACTCGCATTATTACGGTCGCTCTCCATTCTCTCTTTCTCTGTTACGTGTACGTATATATACATATACACGCGTACCTTGACCGCACTCGACCATTACGGCATAGGCTGTTGAAATAATAGAACGAAATAATAGAACCTCTTACACATTTTGCATTGTCTATTCTATTGTACTTCTTACTGCACTTTGCTTTTTCACAAGTGAATTGAAATTTGATAGCAATTTTAGGTATATAAAATTACATAATTAAGAAAGAGACACTCGTGTGTGTAAGACACAAATAAGTAACATTTGAGAAAACACGTTTCGAGAAAACACAAAGTTTTGCTAAAATCCACAAATTCTCATGTACATTTGACGTATCAATAAATTTTTATATCAATTTTCAATCCGATTTCAATCGTTTCATATAAATCAACTCTAATAATAATTTTCTTCTATAGTTATATATAAAAAAAAAAAATATATATAGAAAGTAGAAAATGTTACTTAACGTGTTTTATAAAACTTGAGTTTTTTAATTATTTCTTCAAACAATATAAAATCTAAAAAATATGTAAAAAATATCTTAAAAAAAATGTAGGTCGTTTCTTAAATCATCTGTCATAATCCGCGCACAACATCGTTCTCTCACGAGCTTATTTATTTTCGCTCCACATAAAGCTACTTATGTTTTAACATTATCAAGACAAGAGTGAGAGTCTTCATAAATGTTTACTTAATATTTTCATGATGCTGATCAAGAAAGAAAAGCTATTTTCGTAAATGCTTTCTTTCACACGTGAGATAAAAAATATTATTCCAAGATGCTGTTCTCAGTTCTCGTGTTAATGGTCAGAGCTTAACATGTTCTTGGCTAATCGTTTATCATCACGTCAGATCTCATAGATTTTTGCTTATGAGATAAAGCATCAGTAAATAACCATGAAACGACTAGAGCACGAGAGCGAAAGTGTTGAAGCAAAGCGTGACGAGACGCATGACTCGTTGAACGACTCTTCGAAGATTATACGTTCAACGACAAAACTCACGAATTATCATTTCGTCGAGTCTGTCTCTATGAATCATGTCGACAAAAATACTGCAATAGAAAAGAGAGTTTGTTTTTTTTCTTGCCAAAATTTTGATTCTATCTAAAACATTGTAAATTTTTTTCTAATTATCCATCAACAATGAACTCCTACGGATTTTAGACACATGTACGTGTTTGACAAATAAGTAATAAATTTAATCGGAAAAACAAAATCGCGCGAACTTTCGTGCGGAAAGCTAAAGACTCACCGCCTGAGATATCGCCAGGAAAAGTGAAAGCTAGGCAGCGCGGCACCAGCAGCGACAACGATGACGACGGCGAAGGCGACGTTTGCGATATAGAGGCGAGCGTCACTGCTTCGCTCGGCGGCCTTGTCGCGTTCGATCAAGTGGAATCGCCTCCTCGTCCGCAAAAACGGAAGTCGATGAAAGTGGAGAAACAAGCCGAGCCGCGCACGTTTGTTTTTTTGCCGCGCTATCGAGGCCTATCCAATCGCACGCATCAACATTGTCGATAGATCGACATCGTATCTCCTCGAATTGACCGAGTCGCCTTTTTCTCAATAATCACTTTTTAGACATACTTTGTTTCTTTTTAGACATACTTTCTTCTGCCTTTTTGCTGCCTACTCGACTTACAGCGGATTTGAAGTAACTGAATACGATTTTATATCTTCTATAGAAGATATCGCTTTGGTCATCGCGCGCGTATCTTGTTCTTATATAGAAAAATACATGTTAAGATATAGAGAGAGCTTAGTTTAATTATATTCTAGAATATATCGAGCAATAAAGAGAGAAATTATGGTCAGATCATGATTTAAAGAGGATACATAATATAATTTAGCTTTGAATAGCACAATGTAAACCAGAGCGCCATATATTGACAATGTGATAAAAACATAAGCAGTTTAAACACACAATTAATATATAAAAATATATATACATACATTCTATATATATATATATACATATAAATATTTCTATGTGTATATAAATAGAAATTATTTAATGTTATTTTCGGATAAACAATAATCAGATATTTAATACTAAAAAATTAATAATGTATTAGACCACTATTATTAATGCCGATATTGCTGGCTTTTGCTTTACAAAAACATTGTTTGAACAACAAGACGAGTATACGTTTAAGTTTAGACGTACGTTTTTATGTTGCAATATAGTATGCGTTTGTTGTCAGTTTTATCGTCGGAGATAATTATAATTTATATCATAGTTGCGTATGTAGCACGCGCGCATTTATAATAATAAAATATGACATTTATTTAGACATATGGAGAGCAAGAGACTAGAAAGTGATATATATATATATATATAGGAGAAATCATTGATAATTTAACTTCTAATCACTGATTTTTTTCATATTAGCGATCACATTATCGTCGAATGACTGTGATCGTTCGTTTTCAAATTACCAAGGGAAATCTTGTTTGTGACTTACACGACTAACAAGGAAACTCCAAAGTTCTTCAGAGTTTCTAGATAAATTAGTACGAATAAAAAATACATGCGAATTAATTAGAACGTATTGAAACATGTATTTCATTCAGATTAAAATTTTTATTTGAACTTGTGATACATTTTTATTTGAACTTGTGTATATCTTCTTAATTCATATTCAGCGATTAATCGCCGTATCAATTTAAAAGCAAAAAAAAAAACACATACACGATTGTTTTTCAATTTGTTCGAGTGCTAAATTACACACATGTGTGTACATGCTACGTTTCTTTTATAAAATTTATATAATTTATTATTAAATTTATATATAATTATTATTAAATTTTATATAATTTTATATAACGCGCAATATGAAAAATTTGGAAACGCCGAAAAGATTTTCCAATCATTTCGTTGTTCATAATATATTTCACTTTTACAATGTTTATACATATACTTATGCAGAGCGTTATATTCGAATATTTATATGTATACAATATGGTCCAGATCTAAGATAAATAAAAAGATGCCAAAGAATCATTTCTATTTTTTTTCGTTACGAATGTGCACGATCGTAACCAATAAACGGCACTGCATTTTGTATATATAACATAAATCGATTACATTTTTTTTTTTATTTAAATTGTTTTTTATATATATTATATTTTTAGGAAAATATTTAGTGTTTCTTTGGATGAGAAATATCGCAATTAGCAATATTTGCACTTAACACCACAGCAGATCGCTAGTCATTTTTTTTGTAAGTACTTTTCTAATGTTCTTTTTAACATACCGAGTAAGCAAAGTGAAGAACAAATATGACGGCAAATTGACAACAATTGCACAATTAGCACGTGATTGCTGTCTTTTTGACGACAAATTGTTTTCAAGACAGACTTTGCTATCAGGATAGTTAATACGGTTTAAGTAATAGTGTTGTGTATAAAATTACAAATATTCTCCACAAAATATAATAATATGTATATATATATAATAATATGTATATCACAGTAAAAGCAAAGACTTCAACTAGTACCCACGTATAGACGTTAATACTTCTTACTGGTAAATGTATACATTTAGTGATGAAAAGCAAAATGTATAGATTTCACGCTTTTACTGTAACATACGTGTACATACGTGCTCTCTATATGCATACAAATATAATATTGAAGACTTCATTTATGCTTTATTTCCTACAATTGCACACCATCATATATTTATCATATGTAGATTATATTATATATAGATTCAGGAATATATATATATCTATGAAATATCTAAATGTATATCTATGAAAAAAAAATATTTGGAACAAATATATGTATACACAAAACAAGAAAAATAATAGGATAAAATAAAATTTTTACAAAAAAAAATAACTGATTCATCTTTAATATAAGCGTTACATTTAAGTTTTCATAAATTTCTCTCTCTCTCTTTCTCTCTCTATCAGTATACATCTATTTCCACAATAGATCTCTGTGAGTGATAAATAAAATTTCAAAAAATAATGTAAAATCTATAATTATACACAATGTAATGTAATACACTAATTATGTATTTTTTCTTTTACGTATAATATTTATACATATATATTTATATATGTGTATATATATATATATATATATATATACACATATACATATCAGAAAAAAATTATACGCGCTATTCTCTTCTATTGTGTTAACTCACTATTGTACATTTGCCATGCGATCTGTTACTTCATGCTAGCGTAGAATTCAAAGAGTAAGAATAAAAGAGACATAATCAGAATAGTAGTCAATATAGTTCCGACTTGTCAAAAATAATGGCGCGTTCGTCTGTGTAAAATATATACATTATTTCTATATAAATACAACAAATCTCATTAAACTATACTTAATTTGTTTTCTACTATTTTCGATCTTTCCTAGAAAAAAAGGAGTTTTTTTTACCAACATGTTACTTTCTAAAATCAGTCTGTATGTGTCAAGTAAAAAAAATATCCCCATCTTGTAATAAATTACTATTTATATACATTAAATATAAATATCCCTCTGTGAGTCATGGTTACATGTATCAAAATATAAAAATGCAATCAGACAGAATATAAATAAGAATCAAGTTTTGTCTTTGCATTGGGAGGCGAAGTAAATGGAGAAAACCAAGCTATCGAAAATCTTCCGAAAACCGCTTGAATCGATTTCCATCTGCTGTTACGAACCCATCTAGCTTCCTCTTTTTTAAGTTGTTCGATCCCCTGCACACATATTTCAATACATATTACAATCTGTAACTTTTTCATTTAAATATGCAAAAAACACAACATCGTTCTTAATATACTTACAGTTTCGTCATTCCAAATGGCTTGCAATTGAGTGCCTAACATCACAGCAGTAAAAATGGCAAATAAAAGTGCCTCAAATCCCAAGAACAACAGTAACACTACTGTCAACGGTGGATTAAACGTGGAACATTCTCTCCATTCTTGTCTAACACATGTGGTGAATTGTTGTATACACAAAAATAGAGATTGTAACGATATACCCGCTATATAAAACTAAAACACAGTACAACAGAAAAAAATGTAATCATGTCATAGAAACTAGCTAGATTTAAAATAAAATGTAAAATACTGACTGTAAAAAGTACAAAGTATTTTTGATTGTTTTCTCCCACACAATTATTGACCCATGGACAATGGTGATCCATCTTTCTGATACACCTGTAATCAGTGTTGAGTAAGACAGTGT
>QVOB01021500.1:0-36102 GCA_014839585.1 Pseudomyrmex concolor
ACACAAATTCGACTTTTAAATCACCTAATACCGACGTTACCAAAGTTTTGTTTTTGTGTGCCGATTTTGAGCAAATTTTCTTTCTTTCGCTCAAAAGCCGAGACGAATAAGCGTTATCAGTACGTTCTGAAAAATCCAAATTCAATCATATGCTGATGAGTGCCTTTTAAAGCGTTACGTCTGCGACAATTTGTAAAGACATGACGACCGTTTCCTCGTGGTGGAATATACATAAAGAAGCGTCGGCTCTCTTTTTTTTCGCCTTGTTTTCGAGTCTCTCGCTCGTGGACCCGCTGAATTATTGATGAGTCGGCGATCGCGCGGCTACGCCGGAACGGCACGAATTCAGATATTATTCGTCTCGCAAACGGTCAAAAGCGTTGCGATGGCGATCTCAACGTGATCGATCACCGGTCGTGTTGACTGGCGATGTCCATTGAGGTCACTGATCTGTCGACGAGATACAAAAAAAAAAAAAAAAAAAAAAAAAAAAAGCAGGCGACTGACAATGAAATCAACACAATTAAATGAAAAATTAATAAATCAAATTATCATCAATTTGCGTTTCATGTGAATGTAATACACAAGATCTGAAAATTGGTTTTTTCAACTTTCTGAATAAACAGAACGATTATTTGAATATAAATACAGTTACGATATAAAATTTATTTATACGATATAAATATACGAACGAAATTACATAACTGTAATTGTGTACAGTTGATGAAGAAGCAGAGAGAGAAAAGGTGAGATAGGAGAATGCGATTTTATTACTCGTCCGGGGCGAATCTATGTAATCTCCTCTCCTTGCAGCTCTTTGCCGACCCTAGCATCCGCCACGGATCCATTATAGTTCACGGCTGCTCTCTCGCCCTTGTTTTGACGGGGATGGCGAAACGTGTGCGGAAAGAGAAGGAAAGACGAAACACCAACTTACCGGGGGCGGTTTGGCGGTTCCGTTCCTGCTTATGGAAGACGTGAGTCCTCATGGGACGTCCTGCGAGCCAAGAAGAAACTAACGGAAGACAAGGAGCGAAGAAAGAGACTCCTTGGGATAGAGAAAGAGACAGAAAGAAATAGAGGGTGAGAAGAAGAGAAGAGGGAGAAAGACGAAGCTCGCATCACAGCGAGGGCGCACGTGTGTGCTACCACGAGCCAGGCAGACACAGACGACGGTCGACCTTGTCTCGTGACGTCACCGGCCCGTCTAGACGGGATCCACCTCTTTGTGCGTTCCCTGCCCCATTCGTGGATTAAATTCGAGAACGAAAGAGAGAGAGAGAGAGAGAGAGAGAGACAAACAGAGAGAGAGAGAGAGAGAGAGAAAGAAAAAAAAAAGAAAACAGCTCGGTGAGTGAGCCAACTCGATCCGATCTGTCCCATCCGCTGGATACCCGGCATTAATTTCGGCCATCCAGCTAGCAAGCCACGACTAACGCGAGCGCCCACGCGAGTGCACCCTCTCTAACGTCGCGGGGTGATTCGGTCTGACGCTGAGTGAGAGCTGGTGTTATGTCCTAGAGAAGGACATCACACATAAACGGCTTATTGAGAGGGACAGGTGCTCGGTCTGATTTTGGAGAAAAGAAGTACATAATTTTTCTTTTTCTTTTTTTTTTTTTTTTTGACTGATGGAACGCTATTTCGGCTGGTCATCATCGCGAAGAATAGACGAGTGACTCGTTTGAATTTGTTAAATATATGTTATATAAATATATGTTATATAAATAATACGTAAAAATAGATATGTTTTTATAGAACAAAAAAACTGTTGTGTTACACATTTTTGTCACTTTTTAAATAACTTATAATATGAATTTTAGCTTAGCTCAGTTTTAAAAGAATTTTGAATATTAACATGTTTGCTTCTCGGTTCCTTTTCACTTTCAAGATGACACATGTATATTCCATTAAATCTCCTAAAAGAAGCAAACGTGTTACGTAAAGAAATAAAATTGCAAGAATTATTAGAGAAGTCCTGCCTATCCTGTGACACAGTAGGACCAACCGTTTTCTCTTCTGCGCTGCATGGCAGGATATGCTTTCGTCGACAGTAAAGTGCCGATCGATGTACACACCCTCGACCACACCCGCCCAATGTTCCCTTCTTTGGGTGCTGTGCCGAACTTTGAGGAATCGATACTCTTGCGCTTATGTCGAACGATTCAAAGCTCTAACTAACGAGACACAAAACTTTCTCTATATTATTTTATTATATTTTACGTGAATAAATAAGATACTTATGACAAATAATATTAATTACTAATTATTTAATAGAAGAAACCTGAATTAAAAAAGAGAACTGAATTAAAAAATATGTAAATATGTTAATTTTATTTTTTTATATCTCTGTTTTCAAATTGTTTATATATAATTAGTGTATATTATATCGTTAATATATTATTGCTTGTACGCGTGTTTAGTGTCTCGTGTATCTCGCGACTTCTTTATTCTGTTTTGATCTCGAGCAGGCCTCGGGCACAGACATTCGCCCGTTGAGAGCGTTCTTCCTCCAGCGCCGCGGGTCGCGGTTAAGGTCTTGCTTGCAATGTCAGATTATTTTGGACAGACATGTAGGTCATTGCCAGAAGATGCAGAGCAAACCGTTCTCTCTCTCTTTCTCTCTCTCTTTCTCTCTCTCTCTCTCTCGCTCGCTCGCTCGCTTTCTCATAAGAGTGCATCAAACGCGACAGATTGGAGCAGCGCACAATCGATTCAACGAAGCGGAATCACTGAGGCCCAGGGCCAAGGGTAAATCTCTTAAGAGACTGATTCACCTGCTTTCGTCCAAGCCACAGGCCCGAACGTTAACGGAGTTGTTGTTGTAGGTCAAAGTCGGGGACATCGAGCGCAATGGGAAAGAGCTGGAAGTCGAAAGTCAATTATGTTGGTCGATTGAAATAAACGGTTTAACGATTTGGCCTCGACAACCATCCGACGAACGAGCAATCGATCGTGTGAGGTGTTGACGGTCTCGCGGCGCTCGCGCGAAAATTTGTAAACTTCAGTCAGATTTTTGTACACTTCTGATACACTTATTTCTTCACTGAGTAATAAACATTACATCGTTAATTTTAAAATACCGCCAATACCAATCACTTTATATCCGTTATTACTTTAATTAGTCATTTTATATTTATTACTTGAAAAATATTGATAATTAAATTTCCAACATTTCCGATAATAAACATATTAATTTCTATAAATATTTTGATGAAAAAACCAAAAAAACATAGATAATATAAACTGATAATATAAACAGATAATATTACCTGTATTAACTTTATAAAATTATATTCTCAGTATAATTAGCTTAGTATAATGAGCTTGTATGTGTTTTATTGCAACACAAATATAAGCTATGCTTTGATAAATAAAGAACAGCAAAACGCAAGTTAAAAATATTTCGATGATCTAAGTCCACCAGCGAATGCAACAGCCAAAATGTCAATCGACGTGAACAGGCGCCGCGTTATAATTTTTTTCACGCTTAAGTTGCGACCGATGCGTTTTGTCAGAATTCCAATTTTTTGCCGTTACAACGCGTTGGACGAAAGATAGAGAAACAAATGCGTGATAAAAAGATGTTCATCATGGCAGTCGACATTTATCTTATCCAACGAGGTCGTTTCTCGTCAATGTGAAGAATTTTTAGCGCTCCGATAAACATCGCCTACGTAAAATCTCGAGGTTTTTTCCGCACATTTTCCTCTTTCAAGCATCAGTTATATATTACTTGCAGTAGCACAGAAATGTTGCACTCGCGATTCAATTTCTTCATCGTTTTTCTTTAAGAAAGACTAATGATTATTCTCGAGCGAATAGTCAATAAAACTATAAAATAAACGTTAATTTTTATTAAGAACATATTAGTTTTTAATAACATGCTAGATATGTATTTTAGTGACGCGGATTAATGTAATCTCGTTTAATTTAACACAATATAACACATGTACAGCAATATGTAGTTCTATAATTTGTCAGATATTAGATATTTGTAGTTCTATAATTTGTTAGATATTAGAAAATTGAATTTTTTTCTTCTCCCAAACAGGTTTTTTTCTTTTATTTTTTTTCATAAATTCTAGAGATAAAAATATTCAAGTAAACGCGCGAAAGTCAGGAATCGATCACGAAAAATCGTAGGAAATTTACAAACCGGTTATCATTAAAACGACAGAGTCATAGATACGTCACAATATGTTAGACAGTTAATATCGCAATATTAACTGTGTATACACAAATGTTAAGTTATTCCATGTCAAAAATACTTGGAATGTAGATGCGCGCATTATTTATTAGATGAAACAAGAGACTATAATAACATACTAATAACAAAAGACTATAATAACATACTATCTTATAATTCTATATTTTGTTATCTTTTTTAGAGGTTTGTTCTCGAAAAAAAAATCGGGATGCGTCGCGCGAAATGGGTGTATCGTCTTCATTCACTCACGCAAACGACTCACGGCGACAGGGAGAGTTTCAAAGGCGTTCGGGACGGAAATACAATCCCTGGAAGCTCCATCTCGCGCTCGCGCTATGAGCCTGGAATACGCGAAGTAACCAACAACCAACTAGTAACCCAGACTTTAGTATTCTCGCGGTGTCGTCTCCGTACGAGACTTCCTCATTCCAGAGTTGAGCTATTATAAAGCTCTCCTTCCCCGCGCCACACCACGTCTCTTCGTCCGTTCCTTGCTCTGCCGCCTTAGCCGGTAGCATCGTGCGCGAGTCCAATCGCATTACTTCACCGATGGTTACACCGTATTCCGCGATGTTTCCCCCTATTCTTATACCTTTGCAAATGTCTTCCCCGTTCTGCCTCTTTCTTTCTCTCGCCGCTTATTCTATTTCTACCCTCGACAGTTTTCGCCATTTTCTGTCGCGTCGTCGTCGCGACCAACTATATACGGAATTGCAAAGACTGCCGGGAGACAGAGCTCGCGAAGAGGAAGGAGAGAACCTCGTTATAGCACGCCCGAACAAAACCGTCGTGGGACAATGGCGGAACACGGGAGTGTTTGCCAGCAGTTCCATTAAAATGCGCGATAACATGTCACGCGTGCTTAATCGATTCTTCTTTCTCAACTTTAAAGTCCATTAGAGAAAAAAGAAGCGATTCTGAGAATGAAGAAATAAATTTTTTTATCGGACATCGTATTGCGGCGAAATTTCGACGAGACGGGATTTTGTATACGGTTTTATCGCGTCTTCAGCCCACGACTTTTTGAATTCGAAGACAGGACGAAGAGATTCGGATTATCGAAAAATAAACGTCGAAACATTTTGTTTCTTTTTTTCATCTTTTTCATCGCGGCGTTATGGCACATCGCATGTGGCTAGTTGTCTCGCAATTTCTCCGCGTGCATTACACGCGTGTGGGAAGATGACAATGCACCGATGGCCTCGCGCTCGATACGCCTTATGTGTGCTTACGATCTTCGGGGGAATTCTCAGCTGCACGCGTGACGCGTTGTCCACCGTCGAATCGCGTAACGATTCGCATTGATATTCCGCGATTGCACTTGGCACATGACCAATCGTGATTCTTTTTTTTTTTTTTATCTATTTATTTTCTATTGAAGAGAACGATTGTACAAAAGGGAAGGTCTATATCGTATATGTCAAGAGAAGCATTACATCGTTTTATCATCTCTTGTTGCGTCAAGTGACATCATTAATTTTTCCCGCTAGGCAGCTCGTCTGACAAGCGCAGGAGTGGCATAAGTTTAATTAATATAGACATAGCTGTAGATGTGTTCAGATAGATACCGTGTAGCCGCGAGAACACATTAATCATTAATGTGAATGCAGTTTAAAATTTATATCTGCACAATCTTTTATTGCCAATTGATATTAAATTCGAAGAATTTTTTTGAACAAATGTTTCTTCGACGCAAAGTGTATTCTATTGTTTATTATAATTGTATCAGTTATAACTTATTATCAAGACATACTGTATGCGGCCTCTTTTCACCCCGATGTGAGAGGGAGGTTTTCTTTTTAAATATCCCAGAATAACGAAAGAATTTACGAAAAATTCGCAGGCTCGTTACGATCAATTTTCTATGCGCTGCGATCGCGATCAATATGTATGGCTGGTTTAAAAGAAAGAAAAGACATAGGTACACATCGTGCAACAACTTCTTAGACACGTCGTATTGTGATTCCAGGCTACGTTCCTGGCAGGTACCCAGTTTTTTTTTATTAGAACTAACATTAAGCATTAAAAATGAAGTCACGATAGACCCGTTCGTTTTAGATCCAATAGCATGACGCCATATTCCCATTTTAACACTCAACTGCGTGTCATCGATTATTAGCAACATTATCAATAGGAGTCATAAAAACGGTAAAAACTTAGAACAAAGTCAAATAAAATTTTTTTTGATAAAGTGCGTAAGATTTTGATGCAATGCTTTGTAAGTTCGAGTAACGCACTGTGTCAAAGTTGAAATCGCCGTCGTACATATTTGGGTCATACTACAACTCCTCTTTGTTACGACTGCAAGATGCTCTAAATGGAAAATGAATGGCTGCTCATTCGTGTTTATAAGGTTAAATGAGTATGGTGCAAGCAGTTCTCTGTGTAACGACGTTAACAATTACAGAGAAGGCGCGCGGAGAAAAATGTTTTGTTTGTCGTAATTAATGACGTGAAAATATTTTTACGCTCCGAAAGCTCATACAACTTTCACGCATACAACACTGACATTAATTAATAAGAATGAAAGCAGATATTAAAAGCATCGTAATATATGAGATCGAAATTTGTGAAATTTTAAATCTGTCGTTACTTTTATCACACGTGAAAATATTATAGACGCGACAGAATTAATCAACGCAAAACTAGAGCCGGGACTTACGAAATATAGATGTGTGCGTTATTAAAACAACAAAAAGTTAGTAAAAGTAAAGATTACGCATTTTAATCTATATGTCGATTACGTGATCGCAAGCACCCGTGGGAACTTCCATATGTTTCGCGCGAAACCGGAATATGCTCACTCATGTGAGTACACGATGTAACGCAGCCTATGTACGTAACGCGTTTTGCACTATTAGCGGCGCCATAATAAGGAGATCGACAAGTAAAAAGAACGGCCAAAATAACGCGCTAAAAGCAGCGAGATATCGACGCGTTTCTCGAAGAAGATATATCTGTGGCTCGCGTCACGTCTATACAACAAGTCCTCCCGAATTTGCGCGAGAGATGCGAAAGGATTGACAAAATGAGCGAAGACACTTCATGACGGAACGAAAGAAAGAGAATAGTGAGAAAGCCTATAAGAAATCCATTGAGTGGTCACGAGACATTCGCATATAGTGGTTGCTTTATACTGACGTGCGCGGCTGGAATTTCTTGTTATGCGCTCGATTGTGTAACGGTCTATACAATCGGCGAGCCAGACGTGGAAAACATCGCGTAGACACCTGCGAGAGAAAATACCTCCCTTCTTCCTTCTGCTTGCGCATTGATAGGAAAAAGCTTTACATTGTTGCATCGTCGTCGTAAAAGTATTTCACACAAAACTGTGTGTGAAGGAACGTACGTTTCTGTCCGAGATTTTTAAAATTTCTGTTTTTCTTATGTTTTCTTTGTAATATTATAAATGCAGATTGTTGCTACGTTAATTTTATTACTCTACGCCCTCGACTGAATTAAAACTACGACTGCCGAGTGCGTTTCGTTGATGGTGATAATTGGATGCGGGCATGGAGTTGTGTCGCGGTCGTGCGCGGCAGGACGAGGCGAGTCTGATTGAAAGAATTGGCCACCGTTCGCACAAAATTGCACGTTTTTCGACGCATTGTCAAACGATCCCGAGGCTCCGGGAATGCATTTTGTTGCTCGTGGCGTGATGACGACTGACTGCGTGCCGCCGGTTGTTTGAAAGAGAAAAGATACGACCGCGAAGCGACACTAAAGCTATTTTCGTAGAATTCTGTGGAAGAGCCCATCATACGCGGCGCCTTGTTCGATTCTTCGTCCGGGCTTTGTGCCCGATTCCTAAGCAACACATTCGTCGCACCCTTTGAGAGCGCCCTGTGATTTATCGCGTGCCGCAAAAATCTCGCTAATTCTACGTGAACACGAAGAAAGCAATTCTCCCCTTTGACAGAGTGCCGCTTTTTATAAGAGAACTGTATGAATATATAGCTGCTTCTATACAAATAAATTGTAAAAAAAGTGGATTACAATAAAAAGAAAGAGAGAGAGAGAGAAAAACACTCAATAAGATAATAAAACTCGATGTTCTATGCTCTTCCTCTCTCAATTATGTTCCACTTATAAATAAATACCGATTTTAAGATTCGGTCGAGTGTCGAATATAGAAAAATGTCAGTAGCACAACAGTTGCATATATAACAATTTATTTATATTCAAATATATTCAAATATTCGACATTATATGATGGAAACAGATAAATCCACGATTGGGTCTTTCTTTGACATCGGCTTTGAATCTCGGTTATGCTGGAATCGACCGAAGTAGGTCGTCATTCTGTGCTCCCTCCTCTATTATTGTAGGTACCTGCGTCACGTGGCCTAGTTTCTCGTCACCGCTTCGAGTTAACTCAGATTTCTTTTTACAGAAAACCTCCCTCTCACCGGGGTGAAAAGAGGCCGCATCTTCACTTTTCTTCTTATAACGGGAAAAGACCGATGAAAAAAGTCCCTCTCATTCGTCGCCATTGAGACACGTTCGAGGGTACGCGCGCGTTTTAATCAAGGAAGAATGAGGTCGCGCTCTGCTTGCTCTTCATCTGACAGTTTTGACATAATGAATGTTTGCTCGCGAGAAAATATAAATCAATAACGATCGATTATCGAGTGGCAATTTCAACAAATTTTGTATGTGAGTAAAATACAAAAGTATTATTGTTTTTCATGAAAAACAATGCGCACTAACTGCGGTAATTTTTTTAATTCATAAATTTTATATTTTTGTGCACAAATATTACATAAAGAAGAAAAAAATGTATTCGAATTGGCAATTTGAAACAGTTATCGAAAGTTGATACTCTTATATTGTTAATTAATAAAAAAATAAAATAATGGTTTGTTTAATTAATATTCACTACTTCAGAAAAAATGATGCCACGTTGACTAGCAAATTTTACTCGAAAATTATAATATTTTTTTTCCCCTCACTAATCATTCGACACGTAAATTAATAATTAATGTATTGTGTGCATGTTTTCACAGTACATAGCTCAGTTCGATATTATTACGCGCGAGTACACACAAAAAGTGACAGACGTTAAGAAGCTTTAAACACGCATTTGTAATCAGATGAAATTTTTAAGATTTTTTCCGTCACACGTGCGCATTGACGTGTCCGAGTGCATCGCTCTCACCAAGGTTACAACTGATATTTCGAGCGATGATGCAGCTATCAAGCGTCGTTATCGCTAGCTAATATCTCATAGGTATACACGAGCGTATATGCTCGTGATAGCTGACAGTAACAAATCCTCGCCGAGTTAGCTAATCAACAGTAGTATTAGAGCAAATGGGTCACATCATGTTCCTTGACATCCATCTAGGAAATGCGTAAATGCTGCTGTTTAAGTGAGCGTAATTCACACTTTTTTCTTTTTGATATACTACTTCTGCTTCAGCAATTTATTTTTCACAAAAGAAATAACTTCGAGAGTTTCTCTCGTTATTTTTTCTTATAGAAGGATAGTGTGTGTTGTATTTTCGCACTATCTCGCGTAATGACCGACGTCGAAGATGGAGTGGCGCCAAAAGCCGCGGATGCAATTCGAAGAGAATTGCGAATGAATGACAAGTAACCTAAGCGTATAATTGGAATTCAATTCGCACAGTGGCACAGATACACGCATTAGAATTCCGCTAGCAAGCTTCGCATTATACATACGCGCGCGTAAGGATCGAACAAGCGTGTGTGCGTGTAACTCCATCGCGTTATCGAATTTAAATTCGCAAGAAAGTCGAATCACCTTTAAATTTTTCACATATATTGTTAAAAAACAAGTAAAATAAACTAATTTCATGTAAAAAAATAATGAAAATTGAGATAACAAGTAGATACATTTGTAATTGATATGTATATATGTATTATCTGGCTGGTGAATTTATAACGTGTTGTTAAAGCGCGAGTAAAATTCAGGACCAAAACAAATCACACGCCGTTTCCAAAGCGGAAGGTGTAGGTATGCGTTAATGAATGCGATGAATGAATTCGCGAGTAGGTGTAAGAATGTGAGCGTGTCTTGATCATAAATTACAATAAAAACCCCGGTGTTACGAAGCGCTCAATATTCGCTTAATGTAGATATAAGCAACAAAAGCGGCAATACCAAAGACTATTCCCGGCTATTGATTAAGATTTGTTTATTTCCGACACCCGCCTCCTTACATCTATTGTCTTTGATCGGTGTTACTAGTTTGCCACCGAAGAAGCAAACGCCATTAGTCGTTTTGATTAACATTGCGGAAAAGCGTCTCAATCGACACGAACTTGATAATATTATTCGAGAATGACGATCCTTGTTTAAATTAACGTCAATAAATGATATGAATTGCTTCAAAAACGTAAATCTTAATTTCTTTCTGATATTTTAACTCGTACAATATTAATTGTAAGTTATGATGAAGAAAAAACCTTTTTCTATTTTTTTAATAGCGTACATATTAGAGTAAAATCTTCCTGAAAAGAGAAATTTTTCAATAATCGACAATAAACGCATTGTGTATGACTTCTCTTTTTCCTGCGTGAAATACACCAAAACTTTCTCCCAGGTATCGTCCTTGAGTTGAGAACGTAAAAGCGCGAAGAGCCTACGAGATACGAGAAGAAACAGCGAGTAAGACCTCGCGAACGGTGGGACGTCGTCGCGCTCGAGAAACGACGGAGGGGGTTGACGTGAAACGGAAGGGGTAGAAAGCCCTGCGCTAGAATCTAGAAGGTTAACAAAATCAATACCGAGATGGGTGGCACAGCAGCGAGAGAGGAGAGAGAGAGAGCCGGCGGTGGTCGGGCCGATCGCGCCGGGGAGCTAGGTCGGCCACCGACCTTTATCCAGGCCAACTGCATCATCCCCATTCCCACACGCATTGCGCGGCTTGAACGGGGACGGGGAGAACGAGAGAGGAGAGGAGATCGTCTATTTTCACGACGAGTCATTTTCGTCGAATGAAAACAATCCTAGACGTTTGCGACACCCGAAGAGTTACGTCCCGATCGAACTCGTCATAAAATATTGCCGCCAGAGTATCGCAGAATTTATTTGCATTTTATGACATCATCATGTAATATTATTTAGTAAATGTTTTCTATTACACGACAGTCTTTTAAGTGCCATAATCACTATAAGAAAAAATAAAACACTATAAATATAAATATATCGCAACAAGAATATTTTATATGTATGTAGATGTGTGTACATTTATACATACATAATAAAATACCGCATGACTTTTTTTTACATATTCACGTTATTAAATTTTTTCCAAAGCGCAATTTATGATAAGTAAATATTTATTATTTGCTCAAACGTTTGCGTATTTACTTGTTTGTGAAAGCCTTTAAATTATATTTTATTGTTTTATATATAACAAGTTCCGAACTTATGTCTCTTGTTTTTTATTTCTTCAGGTTTTTTTTCGCATGTATAATTTATACGCGACAGCTTTGACAGAGACAGCTCTTGAAATATCTGCGGTTATCGATGAAAAAGTGAAGCTATTAATCGCGCCATTCTCTTGTAATTGAAATGCATTTTCGCGAAATAAAATCGGGTCACTCCGAAATTGAGTATTGCTCGATTACGTTTAGTCAAATATTGGCGACAGCGAGAAGACAAAAAAAGAAAAAGTCTGTGCAGTATATATTTAAATCGCGCGCTAATGCATATTTCAAAAGGGAGGAAGAGCTATTCGTACATTATAATGTCGAGTGCATTCGATGAGTTTCGCACATCATCAAATTTAAATGATTAGCCTAGTTCTGTTTACGAAATGATGTGTCTTGCAGCGTGAATCTCCTACAACGAAAGACTAACGTATCGCTTTTCGGGGATATATTTTCTGAGATACTTTTTATCACGTGACTGAATCGAAGACGAGAAAAAAATACGCGTTTGACGAATCCCGCCGTGTCGAATTTCCAAATGCGATTGTGAGAAAACGCAAAATACTTGTGCGTGTGGCGTTTGATGACATGCAAACCGCAAATCTTGTTGCTTTTGCGAGCTAAACATTCTATGTTGTTTTATAAA
Source organism: Pseudomyrmex concolor (assembly GCA_014839585.1). Lineage (NCBI taxonomy): Eukaryota > Metazoa > Arthropoda > Insecta > Hymenoptera > Formicidae > Pseudomyrmex > Pseudomyrmex concolor. The sequence continues at coordinate 12,258 of QVOB01021500.1, forward strand.
TTGACGCTAATTCAGAGGAGTATAGTGGACCAACGTTTTGCGTGGTAAAGTTTTCGGAGAAAATTGTATCCGAACACGAATCTCTCATTTGCTACATTTTACATTCTTAAAGAAAGAATCCAATAAAGACATAAAATATATCGAAGCACAAAACAGAACAATTTCTTATATAATTCACCGGCCAATATAGTCTCTATCTGTGCGTTACTCCTATGCGCAGCAATCTTCTTTGCAGATCGTGCAAGTATACATATATTTACGACCCCGGAATCGGCGTTCATAGATTAAAAGCACCTGTCACGTATAAATATTCGCGCGCAGACTGAAAATTCTGACTTGCCTCTCTTTGCGGAATAAATTTGGCAGATTTCGCAATCGAGTTTCCGTTTGAGCGTCACCACCAAAAATCTAAGGAACTCGCTCTCCTTGAGAAATTAGAGCGTGACACACGAAAGCTCGAAGTTGCACACGCATTCGCCGGTTCTATTATACATACTTACAATCGGACGCAAGTTTAATTTATCGCTCGCTAAACTTTAGCTATTTCCGCGCGATTTAAATTAAACTTCATAACTCATCGTATACACTCATTAATCTTAATAACAATATAGTTAATTTGTTATTACATACAAGTAAAAATTAATCTTCAATTATTTTTCAATGTATTTTTTTCATTTCAAGAAAATTACGTTACGCAATTTTCTCGTAATAAAAGCTCGTAATGCGTAGTTATAAAGAAACTTTCGAGATTCAAAGTAGCTAGTTTCAATTAAAGCAATCTTGCTAATGCGTAGAATTGAAAATAATGCGTATAATTCCTTTTGTATATATTTATGTATATATACTATTTATATATACCAATATATTGCAAAATGCGAAATTTTCCTGACCGCAATAATCTCGAGTTGCTTACTCACAAATATGTATCTAGTGTTACATGAAAATACCGAATTTTTCACAACGTGCCACGGCTTGCAGCCGATGCATCCTCTGCGCGCAAGGATGCGCCGACTCTTTACGAAAGTGGAAGTGCGAGCGGAGAAACTCGATATTCAAGATCGTAATTAGTTCCCGCTGTACGTGCGTGTGCGGGGATTTACAGCCTGTTATTACCTTGTGAGAGTCGTGGATGTAGGGAAACTGAATGTGCAACGACACGCGATTCATCGTCCAATGTTATCGGCAAACCAGATTAATTTCTCTATCTTTTTTTTTTAAATAAGAAAATAAATATTATACGCGTTAATTATACCTATATAAAAATATAATATATTATTGCATTTACACATAAAAATTATACTCGTTTAATATTTCCTTTAAGTTTTACTCATTACTTTTCCGGTAAACATAACATTTTGCAGTGAATAATCGAAAAAAATAAAATAACAAAATCGAAAGTCAGAAAACGATTCATGAGAATCATGAAATGAGAATGTTTGTACATCAAACTGATGCAAATAATTAAATTGTCCCAATTAACGTATTCAACGACAAAAAGGATTGACAAATGAAACGAGATGTAAAGTATTAGCATTTCTCTTCTCGTTCGAATTAACATGCTGCACATAGTGAGCTAGCTAGAGCGCGATTTAGGCCAATAGACAATGACGGCAGCAGTTGTCCTTGCCAAGCAATGTCGTTCTGACGGCGATCAAATCGTTTGCGACCCGCTTTTTTTCCGAACGTGGAAACAAGACGCTAAATGTGCTGACTTTATTTTTACTTTCTCTCTTTTTCTCGCACTCTCTTTATTTTTCCTTTTTTTTTTTTTAAATTCCTTTAAAAACTCCCGACATAGATAGCGATTCTCGTAGTCAATATGATATTTGTATCGGACTCTCAACCAGAGAAATCTATATCGAAATGCATTGTGTGTGCAATGACACAATATTCTTTTTGATCGCGAATTAAATTAAACGTAATTTAAATTCAGGATGCCGGGTTTCCCGAGTGCCGCAAAAAGTCACCGCGGAGATTTACGAGCGATAGAAATGGAAATTTGCAGCATCGAAGGACCCACGCCAGATATTTGTGGCACATTTAGGGAGCTACGTTTAAAGTCGAACGACCGACGGAAGACAAATCATTTTAACGAGCATTTTATTCAAATCCGTTCGAATTTATTCACGATACGCGAATCGATATGCCAATCGGATCGTCTTCGTTCATCCGTACCCGGCAAAATGTCAAAACACTCGAAATATATGATGTGAGTAAATATCCCACGTTCACTTCTATTTAGCTAAATGTCCCATTTCCTACCTTTTCTTAGTTCGTAAAAGTTTTTCAAGCTATTTAAATGCGACTTTTACAAAGTGTAAATTTATGGTCGAAAACTGGTTCTTTCTCGCTCCGTTTTAGTTTCATATTTTTTTGTCAGATTACCTGTCTTTTTATGTATGTATGCGTGTGTTTTGCTAACTGATAATCAACGAAAACAAAAACTTGAACGCACACGATTCATCATGATCATCTATATAAAGGAGGTCATTGTGTAAATATCGTCAGATACTTAGAGTCGATTTGTTTCGCTCATTCGTTTCTGTTACTTTTAGGAGATCGAAGACTAGTATATACCGAAGCCATTTGTCTTCATTCGCTCTGTCATTTCTTTTCATTTGTTTCATTATCACGATACGGCAGCCTCGATCAAGACCTGCTCTATTAGCAATATGACGTCGCGTGCACATGCAAAGCCCTTATCATATGACAGAGTCGAGTGCATTGAACCTACGTGAAAACTTCGCGTGGAAAAACGCGCTCCTGATAATATTCAAGTCCTTTCCGCGATTTTATCTCTTACTGTTAATTCAGTTATACTGAAAACGATACCCGCGTACATTAGATTAGAAGAACATTTCGTGTAAGTTCTGTAATCAGAAATTACGTATATAATCCACATGTATCGTTACATGTATATTTAATTCTTTCCTTGATAATAAATAAAATTTATTAAACTTAGAGAAAAAGAGAGAGAGAGAGAGAGAGAGATATGCGTGATTGCTCGCTTTGAATTGTGGCGAAATCTCGGCCGAGGTCGTACGTCATCATACAGGGATGACACAATAAAAGCATCGACCTCACCTGTCGTGAAATGTCTGCGATAAAAGGATAACGAGCTCGACGCGAGACTGAACCATAGCTTTAGTTGTAACAAACGCCTAACCTTCGATTCGTCACGCTAATGCTTTCAATTTACCCCATAATGCTCGTGACGCACTTACCAGCGTGAAGAAACAAAATTGCTCGGATATAACAACTATAACGAGATACGCGGTGCTGCGCGCCGGACGTTTAATAGCGCGCAATTAACTCTGTGTTTGGTAAAACGAAGACTTTACTTTACTATCATAATTGTTAGCGTAATGTAGCTGTAACTGTTACGACAGTCTAATAACTGTGTGCGCTATTAATAATAAGATCGCAGAGCATATATATTATGTCTACTTTTTTTTTGTAAAATATCCCCGCGTGATTATATTGCGAAATTCCTAAAAACATTTTTTTCGTCTCTTACAAAAATTTTTACTAACCAAAATAAATATTATTTTAGCCATATCAGTAATAAATTTCTGTAAGAATTGTCTAGAAATTTTCTCGTATGTATTAACGACAGTTGAGTGCAATTTATAAAAAGCATACATTAGTCTGAAAGGCAGAACAAGTTTTGTATAATTTAAAATGGTATTAAGTTTTCAAGAATCACTACTTGAGTAATTTGTTTGGTTTTAGAAAGATTTAAATAATATAAATCGCACGAAACTCTTATCGCATAATGCTCCTTTCTCATTATTTTATTCATGAATTACGATAACAATATTAAAATAAATTACATAGCATACGTAACAATTACATAAAGCTATTCACATACAATGAGAACAGGTTCATTAATTGGGCACAACATCGCACGCAATGTGAACAACAGTTTCGAACGCGTATTCAAAGAAACGCACGCATATGAACTGTCAATTCCCACCACGGATTCAATTAAAGCTTTCCGATCACTGTTATTTGCAGTCGTTGTAGAAAAGGTGTAAATATATTGCTTCGACAAATACATTTTGATTTAAAATATAATTGGAGCTACGTACTCACTTCGAAGTAATACTGTGACGTTCAGTATACGTGTACGAAGTCTTTTTTTTAAATAATATTGTAAATGTAAAATAAGTTAATATTTTTAACAATTTTGTTAAATTAAATTAAATTTAAAGCGAAAATATTGCTCTTTTAACATTTCAAATATGCATATTTACAAAATATAATGTAACGTTGCAATTTTCTATTAAATTAAACATGTAAATAAATGCTGACAATTGTATAAACAATAATTTGTTGTTCACAAACATCGCAATTATTGCTAGTAAATTTCGCCGTTGTTTATGGCATTACGATTATTAACAGAGCAAGTCCTTTTTCTTTACTTTGGCAGAAAAGCGCATTACTGCGCGAAAGAAACGAACGACACAAAGAGGCGTTGCGTTACTCACCGAGAAAAAGAGAAGTAATGTCGCGGTGACAAATTGCGAAGAAAAAAGAATCGATTCCGTCACATCGCCGCTCGTCGTTGTAGGAAAACAGGATGGGACGAGCAGTCTGCAATTAAAAAAGACGGCGCTCTTATTAAAGGTCGCAATTCCATCGCCCTCAAAATGGCAGTGTTATTCCGTGCTCGCGGCGTTTCCGCGCTCTCGTTTCAGTGCGTTCACGCTCGTTAAAGCACGCTTGCTGTACGTTGAAAAAGAGTCGAGACGCGAGAGTCGCGAGAGGTGACATACGTGTAAATACACATACATCCGATAAAACGCCGCCCCTACGGCGCGCGGAACATAGAGAACGCCAGAATTTGTGCGACGGATTCAGACACGCGCAGTGAAACAAGCCTGAAATAAAATCAACCGTTTTTTTTTTTTTTTTACATCCATATAAAGCGCGACAAAATTATTTTAACAAATATCAATTACAAATACATAGAATAAAATCAATAAAATTTTTAATTTAGTTTATTTCTAAAAGAAACTTTTATTTTTATATATTTTTAACTGTAAGAATAGAAATAAACTTTATGTTAATGTTAACGGGAGAGAATAAACGCGAAACTCAAATTTAGGAATCTTATTTTAATTGTTGACCGCGCTCGCGATTTTTTAGTTTTATGTCGAGAGACGTCGAAATAAAGTTTCACACATCGCGTTAAAAAGTCTCAGCTTTTCGGTCGTCATTTCCTTCTGCGTCTATTTTTGTTCTACACGCGCTCGTATAGGAGGAAGTCGTCGCGTGAAAGGGAGCACATGGTATTTCATCTACCGCTGCGCGTTTCCGTCTTTCTGCTCTTCCCTTCGCGCGTGCATTTGCCACCGATTCATTTGGCACGTTTATTTCTGTGTTTACCTCGCGCGGTCGTAGCGCACGTTCGTGCCACGTTTACGAGACTCGCCGGAGTCCCGACAACAAAGTCGATTTATATTTATGTACATATGTAAATTACACGGAAGAAAGAGAGAAAGAGAAGACGGAAAAAGGATTTATTTCTGAAAATATATCGCGCGGCTTCTTCTCAAACCGGTCCATAATCGCAAAGTTATTGGCGAAGAACGAGTTGAACGCAACAATGCCCGAAGTAGCAAAACGCTCGCGCACTTACTTCGATGCGAATCGGCAGACAGCAGGCAGCGGATCGTCGTGATGCAATCACCAGTGACCGTTGCATTTCCTTGATTCTTCACGCGTGTCCCCGATCTGTTCGCGACGTTGTTGCCGATAATGGAAGTGACGAAGACCGTGAGAAAGTCGTAGCACTTCGTATTCGACAGCGAGTCATGGCCGGGCGCGTGTTCGAATCGAAGTCGCGACTTCGCGCGATTGTTGCGCGCGCATCAATCGAATCGACTCGAGTTCGCCACATGCGAATCCGCCATATTCCCCCTCCCGTCCCGCTCTTCAGATCGCGGGCGGGACACGTCGCTGGCGGCGTAGTCGTTCGAATTGTTGTTATAACCGATGTGTTTATAATGTTAGCCAACAAAAAGATGCATTGCTTATACCGCGTGTTTCCAGGCAACGCGCCGAGCTCGCGCGCACGACACTTGCGGCAGGATTGAAGCGTTTTACGATGCGGGAACGTTCATGCTAGACAATCGAGACATGTTTCTCTCGAGGCGAGCGTAAAATAGACATTGAAATTATCGGATAAATTGAAAAATAAAATAGTGAACAGCTTAGGCCTTGAGTTGCTTCAGAAAGACTCCGTTCCCTGACGAACGATACTTAGGCAAGAGATTAGGCGCAAATAGTGGGCAGAGATTGCAACAGGGGGAGGAATCTTCGTTAGATTACACGTGAGTTTTGCACGTGCGACGTACGAAAAATGTTTAGTAAAAGTTTTAGGTCAGCGAGCAATGACTGTACATATGTGTATTAGGTCGACATATATAAATATACACAAGTTTCACGGCTTTCATAGACGTTTATTTGTGAGAAGAGAAGAAGATTGGTCGCGCTGCGAAAATCGGCAGCTATGTGTGTGTATCGCCGAACACACCCCGTCGCGATACGCATTCGTGACTTTGTAGTAGAGCGTCCGTGTCCAGCTGATATGACGAAAACGTTCTTGAACGTGCCGCATTCTCGTGTTCTCCAAAAATGTTAAGAAATTCTCTCGTATCGATGCACTTTGCGTATCGTCTCTCTGATAAATCAGTGAGTGATAATGTCCCGACGGCTCCCACGTATTTCAAGCGTTGTTCATTCTGTCTGTCGATAAAAAATTAAATGGGAGGCATTTACGGGCGTTGTGTGATAATTGTCGATGGCGATAATTGTGCGAGTCTACAGTGACATTTCGGAGCGAGATAATAATGTTCCATGACGAACAGACCGTTTGGCTAGTAGCGTCGTCAGGACGACGGTGACGGCGATGACGGCAAGAAATGGCCACAATTGGTGCTCGGAAAGGAGATCGTGCAAACTCTCATGAACGAGGCGTAGCACGTTGCGCAGAGCGACGCCGAACGTATCGCCAACGGTGCGGCCGTCGCCGCAGCAGTCATACGACATGTGACGCCGCGTCGCTGTTCAGTATTTAATACAATAATAGCAAACGTGCGACTCGACGCGATCGGCGCTTCGCGAACTGGATAAAATTTTTTCTTCCTTGGGTCTCGCAGGGCGACAACCGTACGGTTGAGATTCGAAACGCACGCCGGAAAACGGGACGCGAATCCCGCGAGCAAGCGGCGTGCGAGCGACGAATGAAACGGTGAACGCCAAGCGAGTTTTCGCTTTCGACTGAAATCGAATGGGTCGAGATAGAGACCGTGTACGTACGCGGGAGAGACATGTCGCGGCGCGCACGCGTGCGTACGCGCTCTCGTACACACGTACGCTTCACGCAATTCAATCGTTTTCGCAAACTCCGATGCGATTGCTCCGTTGTGATATGACACAGGCGCGGAAATGATTCTCTTCTCCCTTAGCTCGATCATGATATTTCCGGAAGCAAAAAACGAAGAAAAGAGCGTGCATATGTATATGTACACACACTGTACACGCAGCAGGACACGCTCGGCTTACAAAACGCGGATGCAAAGGTGAGACGATTAAGTTACGCGTGTATCACTTATCAATGACAGATGAAAACAATATGTCAACAAATAATCGCGTACAGAAAAGTTACAGACGAAGAAGCTTGTTGTTTTTTTATTTTATGTGTATAAATATTTATTATAGATAAAACGAAATTAATTTACTTTTCTATGCCTAGTAGTTTTTATTAAAATAAAAGATAGATTTAAAAATATTTTGTAATACTACTTGCAACAATGTGAGTGGATGTTTTGTTATCATCCTTTTGAGTCCTTTCCTCTGAAAGCCAAGAACGCGGTATTGAGTTGTACGCAGATAAATTGATGCAGGCAGGAGAACAATTGCATTAATTTTATCAATAATGTTATCAATAATGTCGTTGAGCTTATATATTCATATCTTCCTGCTTATCGTCATACACTTCCATTACACGCCACTTACACATCATACAGTAAATCTAATTCTTCAATATCTTACATTGTTAATAACCTAATAGATTTAAAACTTGTGTGTGTAATAACTTATATTAATACTATTCTTATCATCTTTGTATCAAATTTATATTTACAAGTGTACATACAAATATTATTTTTGTACTTATTTTACTTACACAATAAATTTTCAGAGTTGATACACATTAATATCTATATAAATGTAGTGTTTTATAAATATTTTTGTTGAATGTTAATAGTTCATAGGTTTTGCAAGTCACTTATTTTTTTTCCTCATTTAGATTATATTTTGTTTTCAATTTATCCAGATCTTCCATCTTTTTGTCGACATCAATACGTTTAAATGCTTTATTGCTTTGATAATATAACACCACCAAATAACGATTGCATACATTGAAACCACTTAAATGGTCGCACGCATTCTTTGCGTCAAATATATCTTCGTATACAACAAATGCTGTACCTCTTGTTTCAGCTGTGTTTCCTCTGAAACAAAAATCACAATTTTAAAGAAGTTGTCATAAAAAAATTTTGCTCTCTTATCTCTACATAATTTACTACTTACACTCGAATTTGTCTAATAGCTCCGTATTTGCCAAAAATGTCATACATTTCCTCAGCTGTAATTTTATAGGGTAAATTACGGATATATAGCACTCTGTTTACCTCAGGTGGTAGCCTTACCTAAAACAAGATTTTCATTCATGAAAAAACAATAATATACGCAAAAAGATCATTTTTACGAAATAAAAAGTGCTCGTCAGACTCTGAGCAGATTTTTTTACCAAGTATACACAAACATAGAAGAAAGGTTATGATAGGTTAAAAAATCAGATAGATACAAAATTTATGTAAAAAACCAATTAATATTCTTACATTGGCGCGACGTTGCAGCATTGCCATAGTCATCTTGAAATTAGTTTTTTTTACTAAAGCTGTCGTAAGTTAAAGTAAGTTGTTGAATGACAGTTAACACACTCTTAAACCGTGTCTTACGCGTATTTCATTCACTGCAGTTCACTGTGGAACATGTGGAACGTGGAATGGAACTGTGGAACACTATGGAAACTAAAAAGAAAAGATGAACAGAACTACGCGTGCGCGTTTCTTTACTAAATATAAGAGAGCGAGAAAGGAAGGAGAGAGAGAAAGAGAGGTTTACTACTCCATTATCTTTAAAGAATTTTATACAGTTGTATGATTGAATTTAATAAACAAAAATAGGATTAGAGGACAAGTTATATAATAGAATAAAAATATAAATATATTTCATTTTTATTAGCGTATATTTTTGTACATCTATATATATATTGTTAAACAATAAGATAATATTTTATTAACAAATATTTTTGTCTCAATTTGGCAATCATAAAAACAAATAAAAATATTTTTGGTTTCGCGTTTACTGCCTATGTATATAAATGGAATCTCATCAATGTTATTTACAATTTTTTTACAACCTTGCCACATATTTCGCTTAATTCATGATTGATATAAATACTTTTAAACAGTATTTTTTACTTTTCCAGAAATTTTATGCATGCGTGTGTGTATGAATGCGTGTGTGTATGAATAACGAAGTATATTTATCGATTTATTTATCGATATGTGACTTTCATCAATGCCTCATTTTCGAGCAAATTGTAATAATAAATTTTACAAAACAAAATCATAAAATAAGTTTTACTTTGATAACAATTAGCCTTATTTAAATTAGAAACACGCGGTTTTTATTGATGCATCGATGAAAAATCGAAGAAAGACATTTGACAGTAATAAAATTCACACGTAATTATTAACACGTTGTGTATTATAAACAGCCTATTTTATGTATATATATATATATACACACATATATATATATATGTATATATATATATATATATAATAGTATATGTATATATATATATATATCATATATATATACGTATATACATATATACATACACATGTATATATATATGTATATATAAGTACTATTCTACTTTTCATAGAAAACAGTACACAGTTAGTCTATATTAGTACATAATTCAAATAACAGATAAATTTTCCTTAAAACTTTCTTAAGACTAAAGATTCAACTTGATCAACTTAGCATTTAAACTCGCAAATATATTCATTTTTGTTCACAGTATTCTATGTCCTGCATTGAAAGGAATCTGTGCAGTTTTTGGTCTTTTTTTTCATATATAATATAATATATTAACAGAGAATATATACAGATCCTATGTCGCGGTAATAAGAGCTACGTGTTTGTCACTTTACAGTATATCACCAGCTTCTGCTATTTATCCCATTGTCTAACATAATCGGTGTTAATAAAATCTTTATCTTTTTAGGCATATGTGCATATATTAGACATCATATTTATGTTCTGTTAACTAAAGAAATTCATATTTTTTTTTAATTTAATCTCGTGAAGTGCAAATAAAATAAATCATACAAGAACTAATGTGTGGATGTGTATGCGTGTGTGTGTAGGTATATCAAATCAAACACTGAATTAGAGTTTGCAGTCTTACCTATGTATTACTAAAACGGTTTTTATTAAGGACTAAAGATCAGAAAAATTTAAGCAATATAACACGATGTACATCTCTTTCTTTCTTACATGTGTTAATACAATTTAAATAATCGGAGCTCATTACAGTATTGTTTTTTTACCTCGTGTGCAGGAGAATTTAAGATGTACACAAAATGTCTAGAAAACATCGTGTTTGTGTATTTTATAAAACATGTAATGATCAATTCGTGAATATACAGTCACTGTAATACATTTTTGCAAAACAAAAAACACAGGAAACAAAAAAATAGTACATTATTACGTGATCGAAAATAATCAAATAACATATCAACGCAAAGAAATATTTGATGTATAAAAAAGTCATAATATCATTTAAGAGAGAACAAGAGAATAACGTAAAGTTTGTTTGTATTAAAACAATATATATTACTTATGTTTTTCAATATCCGTCCTTAATGTCCTTAGTCGCTTCTACTAACGCGATGCACCATTGTACAAATTGCTCCTCCTCGTGAAAAAGAAAAAAAAAAGAAAATCCTTCCACGAGACACAATCGATTCGTAGAATAACATGCTGCGTCAGGTTATTACGTAATGATATCGTTTCTGTTGGAATCGGCGGCTGTCGTATTATCCGAAATTTCGACGTGATAACCCGATGTCACGGCATTTGTCGTGTTTCTCGCGTGTCGCATTGGCACGGTGTGAACAACAGCTCCTGGAATCTCTTGAGCATCTGGGCATAAACTTACCGTATGCAGCTTAGTACTGCTGACCGAACATTCCAACACCTGCGGTTCACCTGTAAGTTGAACAACGCAAGCACACGGTGAATATTTCTGATACATGTGCGAAGCATATGTAGGATCACAGCTAGTAATAATCTCACCGTTTATACTGTGAGTATCAGACACTACAAAAACGGTAACACCGGACGGTTCACCGGCATTAATACTCCGATCATCCTCAGTAACAACGGACTGCTCGGAATCGGAACTGCTATCGCTGGAACTACTATCTTGCCTATCTTGTCTCTCTTGCCTATTTTGCCTATCTTGTCTCTCCTGTCTGTCTTGTCTACTTTGTCTGCGCGTTCTTAAGATTCTTTCAAAAGGATTTTCTCTCTGTCTCGTGAACGTTCCTCCTTGCGTACCTGCAAGAATATTCGAATTATTCACAACGTTCGAATGAAATATAAACACACATTTACTTACTACCTTGATGACCGTCGCGAATGAGAGGTGTTGTGTCATCGGCGTCTGAGTCGCTCTCATCTGTCACAACTTGCTCGTCAGCCGCAAAAACCTTTCTTTTACAAACAGGACAAACTCTTCGATTTTTTGTCAACCATGGGTCAATACATTTCGTGTGATAAGCTGAAAATGTTAATATGCGAACAAAGATGATATATATATATTTAATACTTTCACATGACATTAAGAAAACTAATTAACTTTGTGACAGTTAGTAGAAAAAACCATACCATGTGCACATGGTAAAACTCGTAATTTTTCTCCTTCCACATAATCTTCCAAACAAATGGCACATGTCTCATATGGATCACCTTTTGTATATTTGTGTGTGGGAATCTTTTTTAAGCTAGAACTAGGTAATCTATGCCTCCGTTGTCGTCTTCTATCTTTTATACATTTAACAATCTGTGCAATATAGTTACAAAGTCATAATAAAATACAAAAAATAAAGTCAATGGAATTATTTTTCAATATTGATCACATTTGTGATCGGTATACATCGATGTAAACATTCTAAACTTACCATAAAAATAATTATGATTAGAAAACATATTGCAACAACAATAGCAAAGGGTAAAAGTAATTGTGTATTAATATTGAATGGCAGATCGTCGTTAATCAATATAAAATATAGTTGGTCATATAAATAATTTTCCCTGATAACTACTCCAGTAATGTCGCTCACAAATACAGATGGTATCAAAATTCCTACAGGATCTTTTGCTGACATTGGTTCTGTAATAGTGTTATTTTATGATGTTGCGTTCTCCGTTAAGATAGATAACACGTTATGCACAATAGTGTAATAATCTTTAATTTACCTAATTCATTGCTGTTTACATTATGTATAATAGCAGCATCGTATCCAGCCTCTTGAGCCATTCGAACTTTTATTTCAAAAGTACAGTTATAGCGTCGTATTAAAACTATCCAATTGCCCTTATAATCTGTATCATTTGGCGGTGGTTGTATCTTGTGACATGCATGGGGAGGATCTGCGTAAACCACCATACCCTTAAACGATATAAGATTATGAAGATATACACTAAAATTTTTAAAGAAAATAAAATTCAAAGTAAAGTGACATACTTTAACTCCATCGGGCGATATCATGCTTCCAAATCTGGCAGGCATATCACGAAATTCTTCTTCTATTTGGTGTCTTGCAACTGCAGAAAACACTAGAATATCTGCATTGCTGCATGCGGTATACAGAATCAGAAAAGTGAGCCATTGCAGGACTTGGTAATTTAAACAACACTGTCGCATTTTGAGTTAATTCAAGTGTACACCTTTTCACAATTTAATATGTTGTTAAGATTTCCCTTGAATCATTCATCATACAATTGCCAGATCTACTTTGCAGATATTACAGATATAAGATGCATTATAAAATGTGTGATCCAGTTATCCTAGAAAAAAAATATTCTGTCTTATTTTCTATGTAATACATAGATTCAAATCAATTTTAATGTCTCAGGAGGTCTTGTTTCATCTATAATTATTTCATGACATACATAACACTATGACTCACAATATGCATAACAATCTTTACCGATAGCAAATATCAGTGCGTACACAGTTTTATACTAAATTAGTGTCATTAATTAAGAACAAAGCATTGATAACAAACTGCACAAGCGATTGCCATAAATTATAACACAGCTTATAAAGTTCATTGTGACAGATGAGAAAAATCTGGCTATTGAGAACACAAATTGATAAAAAAAACAAACACTTGTTGTACAAAAGTGGCTAATTCTTTCTCACAAAACAACTACATGAATCTGGCGTCCGCGAAAACTGATGTTGTCGAGATGGGTTCTTGTCCCTTCGGGCGAGAGAATGCCGCGATAATACGCACCCTCCCGTTGATCAATCAGCGTAACGAACGGTGACGTGCATGTGTTCACACTGGTTTACGCAGCTGATCGACAATGAACGGGCATTTTGCATCGCGTAATTGCGTTCGGCATTGCCGAATCGGAGATCTCGGAAGTGTAAAATCAAACGCAAATAAATCGACCAATCGCGTTGGACAAATTTCCGAGTTAAAAGAGCACTTCGACGCTTCCGATTTGCAAAATACCGAACGCAGTACATGTATTACGTTATCAGAACTCTTATCATTGACGATGCGGAGATACGCAAAGATGCTTATTTCTGGGATGAGGGGACAGATTGATTTTGTGTCACTGATAAAGACGTGTATACGTATACATACTTCAAAACTGCCTGCAATTCGCACGCGACCATTAGTCACTTAAATGTCCAATATACTTCACGGCCATTAAAGATGATCTCTAAAGGAAGGATTCTCTTCTATGTTTTCGTCTCTTTTCTTTTCGAATCTTTTGATAAAAAAAAATATCTGTCTTCTCGCGCGACGTTCTCGGAACTCTTCCTCGGTGCACGCGGTTGCGACGATCAGAAACGAGCGTAAAAATTCATGATCAAGAAACGTCACGACCAAATGTCACTTTAAGGTTAGACGCATATTACTCGCCGACGAACCTCGCTGAATGGCAAACACGGAGGAAGACGAGTGAAGAATGAGCATGGAATTAATGTCGCATTGATCAGATCGAATGTTTGTCAGATCTCAAAAATCAGCTCGAATTCGCAATCACTAACAACTCGGTCGAACTGTCAATCAGGTACCAGAACCTGGTGCCAGGCGAGCCTCGGGGAATTTTAATAAATGTTTGAGGCGTCCTCTGTTGAGTGACACTCGAGCAAAATAAATATAAATACGTATACTGTAGTCTAAACATCTGTGACTGTAGTACATACATACACACGCACGGAATCAACTACGCATTAGTGAGGTATGAGTGCACTGTAAAAAGTAGTTAAGACGTGATACGAAGTGAATTTAACTACTCGTAAAAATCGTAAACCGTTATCGTTGTATCGCAAGTTACTGCCTTAATATATATGTATAATACACATAAATATTTGTAATGCAATGTGTATGTACGCGTGATGCGCGCGCACACGTGTGTTGGTTTAAATTTCATTCGTCAACTTCGCACACCACGCGACTTCACGAAGTCCGCCATTTTCAGGAACGACTGCTCCTCATAGTAGTAAGCACACAGAGTTCGCGTGGTTTGTTGTATGGTGTTAAGGGGAATATATTTGATGAGATTCGATAAATCTCGTTTTTTTTCAAGAAGGAAGTTTGCATGCTTTTTTTGACTGAAAGGTAATTAAATATTTTTACTATACTTTTACTCGTAGAAATATACGGAAAATATACATACAATATTTACTCACGTTGCGATACGTATGATTATATGCTTGGTATATAAATACTAAAAGAGTAACGTTGCGTGCAGTCGCGTGAAAGTAATTGCAAGTGCACTCGAAATTTTCACCATACACGCGTAAGCAAGTTATAAGGCCGAAAAAATTCGCGGAATTATTTTTATCAAAGATCATTTACTCTCTCTTGCAACAACTCTAAACTGATGTTTGCTCGTTTAAAGACAAAATTGTAATTTGTGATTGGAGAAAAATCTAGAAAAATCATGTTTTTGATATAAAAGAAACTGCGACTAATTGTTTTTCAAACTCAAGAAAAATACTCGAAGAAAGAATGATTTACGAACTGCGTTTTTAGGTTAGTTGGACGATCACATCGGGGAAGTTTATGATTCGTCGCGGAGAGTCATGGACTTATCGTGAACACGAGTAAATCGTCGTCACGAGAACTCCTTAGACGAAAGACACATGTGAAAGCCCAGAAAGTGATCATTGCCTTTGTTCTACATTTCTCAAAATCTACTTGTCATCGTGATGTAAACCTTTGAACTCCATGGTGCGAACTGTTCACTATATCATAATTGTAAAAGCGTATTTCAGCAACATGAGTTATTGAACGTTTAACATTTGAGTTAAATTTGACAATATAGAGAGCAATTGCAAAACTATAATATCTATTCTGAAAACGATATTCATCAATCAAATAATCCAAAATGCTGCGGACGGTTACTGAGATGTCTCATCTAAAAAACATAATCAAAGAGTTTCCCAGGAATATAAAATTTTGTTTTGCTTACGGATCAGGTGCATTCAAGCAGGCTAATAATATCAACAACAATATGTTGGACCTAATATTTGTCGTGCGAAATGCAAACAAATGGCATGCAGAAAATCTGGCAATGAACCCCAAACATTACGCACAACCGCTGAGATTTTTTGGTCACAAAGTCATCACTAATGTGCAAGAGAGATCAGGTGCTAAAATATTTTACAACACACTAGTCAAAATCAATGATGATCAGCTCATTAAGTATGGAGTAATTTCTGAAGTTTCATTGGTAGAGGATTTATTAGACTGGAACGACTTGTACTTAGCGGGAAGATTGCACAAACCAGTCAAAGTGTTGATAGAACCCGATGAAAATTCACAATTGCGTACAGCTTTGGTACAAAATTTGCATTCAGCCGTACACGCAGCTTTGCTCTTGCTACCCGAACATTTTACAGAAATTGACTTTTTCAAAAAAGTTACCGGCCTGTCTTATCACGGTGACTTTCGAATGATCTTTGGCGAGAATAAAGAAAAGATTAGTAACATTGTATTGCCGCAGCTGTATTATTTCAAGCAGCTGTACGAACCAATCTTAAAGCACTTTGAAAATTACGTAGATATACCTAAATCGGATCATATGGCTACTATGTGTCACCAGGATACCAGCCCGGAAACCAAGATTCATCATTTGAATCATTTACCCAGAACACCTCAAGTTAAACTAGTGCGAGCGTGGTCACAAGGTCCAAGATCCAAAGATACGGAAGATTGTTTGCGTGCTATTGCGCATGATCCAGAATGTTGCGAAATACTCGAGCAATGCTTGAAAGAGATTGTTTGGAGATCTAGTTTAACTCAAAGTTTAAAGGGTATTCTGACGGCAGGTCTCACGAAATCCGTTAGATACAGCAGTGCTAAGATAATTAAGATGTTGCAGTCTAATCCCCCTCAAAACATTCTACCCAAACCACCAGAGCCGAGTAAAATCGATAAAATTGTTGAATCTGTTGTAAAGAAAACAGAAACCAAGAGTAATACTGAAAAACGTGTCGAGTAATTATTGTCTTGTCTCTTAGAAAAGAGATTATTTACACTCCTGATACACATATATTTGTAAATTCTTAGACAAAACTTGTATTGCAAATAAAGAGGATAAGTTGCAATCAACAGTAGAACATATTCTTTGTAGGTATTCTTTGATGCCTTTGACTTGCAGTATAAGTTCATAAAACTTTTTAAATAATTTTTTTTTTTTTTTTATATTTCTAACAAATTTTATTAAGAAGAATCAGGACGTAATCTGTTAAAATGTTATTACATATCTGATGTAGAAATTGTGAATGAGAAAAAAGAATATCAACATACAGTTACATGTAGTTTAATTTAAAAAGTCTAATTATATGACAATAGTTTTTGTTGTGTGTTTTCAGTTGAATTAGATTATGACAATGACGGATTCTGATTCTGCGAGCCAGGACAGCGACGACGGACGTCGGTTTCGTTTTGAGGCCACACGTAAAGACGCGTTTGCGTCCAAAGAAACTACGAACGAAAGAAAGAATTTTAGAAGCAAATCGTCTTACTGCGAGAGCGATAGACACTATCGGGACAGAAGAGAACGATCGAAACACGAAAGCGACAAGAGGATAAATGATAAGGATTTTAGACTATCATCTTCAAAACATTCGAGGCATGAATCGAGAGGTGCGAAGCAAGAATACAACAAAAATTCGTACAAGGATCATCTAAGTAGCAGAGATACATCCATTGGGTCTACCGCAACTGATAGAGACTCCAGGAATTCCAGCGGGAATGACACAAGAGAAAGATCTCGGAATTCGAAACGTCACTCGGACAAAGATCGGAGCACCTATTCAGCACGACACTCGAAAGAACGTTCGTACGACAGGAATTATCACGACGGGCGGACATCGAGTGACAAGCACAGAAATCGGGATTATGAACGATACAAACATCGTTCACGGGACAGAAGTCAGAACAGAATTCATCAATCCAACAAAGTCAAATCCTCGAGTGATGATTATCGAGACGGTTACGGAAAACGTGATTCCTTCCAGAAGAGAACATCGTCGAAAGAAAACAAGCAGAATTTAAAAGAACATCTCTCACCCTTGTTCAAAAACGTCAAAGAAGCGTACAACAAGAATACCAAAAACGATACTGTGGACAGTCAGGAATGTAAGGATGTTGATTTGTCGCAGTACGATGTCTTGTCAGAAATCGACGAGAATATGTCCGACAGTCGGGATTCCGAGAGTCGAACGTCATTGTCTCCGCGTTCGCGTAAGAGAGAAAGACACGAGTCTAATGATCGAGCCGAAAGTCGTGTAATAAAGAAGCAGACGAAAGAAATCGGTGATGGAGCGAGCGAGAGAGAACGACAGGAGGAATCATGCAAGGTAAAACAAAGGAAGTATGACCAAGTGTCTACTTCTAGTAATAATCCTAGTGCGATTTCAGATTCCTCACGCGCCGTCGCATCGTCCGCAACGCTCTCGATAACGAGAGAATTTCTTACAGATTTTGAGAGAGAAAAGTCTGAACAGGCAGAGAAGAAAATGATTAGTCACGATGATGTCAACGAACGTCTTAATGTTTCTACCGATGAGACGCAACTATTAGGAAAATGCATCGGACAAACCAGGTCTACGTACGGTCCACTTTTGCCACCCGGATTCGTGTTTAGTAATGACAAGCTTGAGGCGGATACTCTCGGTGAAAATAAGATTAACGACGATAGCAACAACACAACGAGTTTTATCGGACCTCGTTTACCATCTCTGTCAAACGATTGTCAGAACGAAGAGCGAGAAGATGCTATTACGTCCAACATGCCGGAATCGGATGCTGTCTTCGGACCAGCACTGCCGCCGCACTTGTTACAACGACAACATGATAAAAATTCGCGGGATAAAATCATCGGCCCTGTACTATTTGACGTTGAAAAATTGCAGAAAGAAAGTTTAGTCGCTTCTTGGGAATCCGATGACGACAATGCCATAGGTCCCTTGCCTGCGGATCATCCAGCACTGAGAAACAGTCAGGTGCACGAGCAATTGGATTTGAGAGCGAAAACAATCAGACAGGAAGGATATCGGGAAACAGAAGTAAATATATGAAAACTTAATCGTTTTATGTTTGTAAGAGACATATTATATATAATGTATATTTTATCTTTCAGATTAGAAACAAACGCGAAGAATGGATGACTGAATTACCACCAGCTCAACACCCTGCTAATCTTGTATTGGCGCGCAAGTTCAAAACACGAGAGGGCCCCGATATGTCGGACAGATCGTCTTGGACTGATACCCCCACGCAAAAAGCTCAAAAAAAGAATGACTCGGTATATATATATTTATTTATGCGTATATTTATATGTTCCTATTTTATAGTTTTTATATTTAAATAAAAATATGTTATCTTGAACTTGGAAATTTCACATGTACGCTTAAGTGCGTTTATCTTTTTGATTAGGAATACAAAAAACTTAGCAACATACAAAATATAGATGAAAAACATGTGGACGAATCACACAAGCACAAATCAGACGAAAGCGAAAAAAAGCGCGGAAAATCGTTACTGGAGATACATCAGATCACAATGAGAGAAAAAAAGAGGGTAACTTTTCCAGAATTTTTAAAAGTTATAAATTACTAATTTGTGAAATAAAGCTGCGAAACAACTTGGTATATCAACAAGGAGACCGTTCGATAGAGACATCGATTTGCAAGCTAATCGACTTGATCAAGCGCAGAAGAGATCCATCCTTATGAAAGCA
Source organism: Pseudomyrmex concolor (assembly GCA_014839585.1). Lineage (NCBI taxonomy): Eukaryota > Metazoa > Arthropoda > Insecta > Hymenoptera > Formicidae > Pseudomyrmex > Pseudomyrmex concolor. The sequence continues at coordinate 31,911 of QVOB01021500.1, forward strand.
CAGTCAATGGACGATAAATTTGTTCGCGGAAAAATATAATATTGTATTATTCTTTGAAGATATACAATTGCAACTTGTAAATACATATGTAACTACATATATTTGTATATACGGTCATTAATTAACGAGACACGTTGGATTCTACATGAAATGAACTTTTAGAAATCAATGTTGAATATTGTTACAGATTTGTGCCTTGAATTAAGAAGATCCGTGAGTTTTATTAAGAAATTTTACATAAGTGTTTTAGCACATATATTGTACCTTGAATGATGCAAGATGTAATTTGAGAGTAGCACATGTGATGCTCGTGCTATATAGATCGCACACAAGTATCACGACGATTAGGCAATTCTTTATATTTTAAATTATTGGTTAATTCTAGTGCTTTGTATGCGATATAGCGCGAAGAAAAGCAATGATCGCAGCAGAATTCAAGTTTGTACTTGTGATCTATTGCAAATGTAAAAGTACATGACAAGTAATAATCACAAAGCGCTTGTTAAGTGCTCGCGTTAGCAATGATGCTGAACGCGATCATTGTGTGCCGCGGTAATCGCGATTACAAATAATTGTAATTATAATTGCAATGATTTACATTTTTAATTACATTTTATTCGATTAACTCTCCAATTGTATCTTTTTATCGTAATAATTTAGCAAATAACACTAGCAAATTTCTTAAAATCTCTTTCATTTGAGGCATAATAGTAACTTATTTTCATTTTCATTTTGTTTACATAACAAAAAATTTTGAAAAGAATATGTTATATTATTATATCAACTTTTCAAACTTTTGCAAACTTTTATCATTTTTCTGTCTAAATATCGACATTGTATGACAAAAACGCATAACTACATTGATATCTTTTATAAATAACGTTTACACATATATATTCGCTCTCTTAATGCATAATTGTTGTCTCGTGATATATCCTAATAGATGGACATAATGTAATAACAATAATTAAACAGCAAATTTTGTTTTCTGTGCTTGTGTTACATCTGCTATAATTTCTATATATTTTCTAAAACAAGTACAAAATATATAGTGTGATATTTAGTCACAGGTGATATATACTTAGAAATACACTTTCACAACGAATATACAAGTGTCATTAAAATATTTCCGAGTATGAAATTAAATATATGTTACTGATTTCTCATATTTTTTTTCAGTGGATACTCTTCTTTGCAATTATTTACGATTAATATTGCCAGAAATTGAATTGATTTTTATTTATTTAATTAACAATCATGAAAAATATTTCAGCATATAAAATTGAAAACTGAGCCGATTTTTATAGTTTTTTCTGCAAATTATTATTTATTAAAATTCATGAAAGTGTCAATATAAAGTCATAAAATATATATTTATTCAAAACATCTTGATTTAATATACATATGTATATATAATTTATTGTTTTTTTACCGTTTGTACATATTTAAAAGCACATGATGACATGTCATATCGCAAATTTCGTTAGATGGCTCTGACAAGAGGTTTAAAGAGGGCGCTTTAAGCAATTAAAAGTTTGACTCGAAATACACATACATGGCCGTGTTAGGCTACGTTGATCATCTGGTCCAATAAAAGCGCAAAGTAATATCAACAGAAATTTCTACAGTTTAGAAAAAAGTTCATCAAACGGGCGCTCGTTTTTCCTCCAAATTTGTTTGTTTCGTGGGAATTGAAAAAGACTGCAGTAATAACAACAAGCAAGCGAAATGGACATCGATGTGCCTAAGGATAACACAACAACCGAGCAAACGCCGATGGAGATCGACGAAGACAGTTCCGAAAGAAATCCGAAGAATGCCATTAAAGTCATGGCATCTTCGGGCACTATTGGCTCTGTGTCTATCAGTCTACATCCGTTGGTGATCATGAATGTTAGCGAACACTGGACCAGACTTAGAGCTCAAGAAGGTAGCGACCAGTTAGGTAAGATTTTCTCATTTAATAATTTATTTAAAATAAGCATACATAAACATGAATACAAATACTTATATTTTTTTAACTGTCCTATATTTGATACGATTTAACATTTTCTTTCTTTCTTTATGTATATATTGTGTAAATTATTCTTAACGAAATGTTTTCAGTGTACGGTGCTTTGATTGGTAAACAAAAGGGTCGTAATATAGAAATTATGAATTCTTTTGAATTGTTGTTCACATGCATTGGTGATGATGTTATAATCGATAGAGATTATTATAATACAAAGGAAGAACAATTTAAGCAAGTTTTTAGTGAAATGGACTTTTTGGGCTGGTATACTACTGGCGATATGCCCAACGAAAGAGATATTAGAGTGCACAAGCAACTTTGTGAAATAAACGAAAGTCCTGTGTTGTTAAAACTGGATCCGCGACCAAAAAATACAGAAGCAAGTTTATTTAATATGTTTTCATAAGAAAGACTAATTTTTTATGGATAAAAATAACAATTCTAATTAATTTTGTTATTGTAGCATTTACCTGTCTCTATGTATGAATCGGTAATTGATTTAGTTAACGGTGAAGCTACTATGCTGTTTGTTCCCTTAACTTATACATTAGCCACAGAAGAAGCAGAGAGAATTGGAGTCGATCATGTACAAAGGATGTGTAACAACGATCAAGGGGAATGTTCAGTAGGTATGTAACACAATTATGGTCTCATTTATCCAATTGTGGAGAGATTGAAATCAACCATATCAAACACATCTAATTTCAGTTGCTGAACATTTGACAGCTCAACATAGTGCTATTAAAATGTTGCATGCAAGAGTGAAACTTGTTTTGAGATACGTACAAGCGGTGCAGAGTGGAGAATTAAAAGGAAACCACGAAGTTCTTCGAGCAGCTTGTTCTTTGAGTCATCGTTTGCCTGTTTTAAATAATCCGAAATTCAAAGATGATTTTTATAATGTTAGTATACACCATGAAATGTAATCTCTTGATTAATTAATATGGTTTCGTATATATTATATATGATTTTAAAAATATTTATATTCTGTTTCAGCAATGTAACGACTTTGGCTTGATGACATATCTGGGCATTATAACAAAAGGTTGTAATAATATAAATCAATTTGTAAACAAGTTTAACATTTTGTATGATAGACAAGGTGTAGGGCGCCGCCTAAGAAGTCTCTTCTTCTGATGTGTAAATAGAATCTGTTGTTTTTATACGTCTCTCTTTTCCTTTTATTTCTTTAGATAAATAAGTACCAAACTCAGGATTAAAGCTTAATCAGCCAACTTAACTGTAGGATACACTGAGTACTACTTTAAACATATATACATATTGTAACAAAAATAAAAATAAAAGTAAAAGAGTAAAGATTATACACACAGCAGTTTTTTAAAATAAAGTATAACAGTGAATGTGATAGGAAGTAACGACCACCCAAAAACAAACATAATATTGTTCAGAAATATTTATTGAAAGCTTATCTCTCTTTGTATAAATGGTATGTTTCAATTAAATATAATAACGTGTGATATAAATAAAAACTGTGATGCATTGACATGTTTTGTTCTATGTTCATATCGGTTTTACATTCAGTTAAATTATAATTTAAAAAACATAAAGATACCATTCATGCAACATTAAAACATGATTAATATATGAATAAGATATCTTGAATAAACGCAAAGTCTTAACTCCTGAGTGCGTGTATATACAAAATTCCTCCTTACTTGTATAACATAAATTTATTTAAATTTCCTTAATACCTACGTGCGTGTTATATATGTTATAATGCATATAATTTAAATAAATTTATATCACACAATATATATAATGGAAGATTGTATATGCAGTTGCGAAACACTCATTGCTTGGAATGAGAAATATGTGTTGCAAGACAGATACTTTCACATGTTTCACTTCAGTAATAATGGAAGACCTCATTTTAATTGATTTACATACTACAAAGCATTTTTTGTTGTTTCCGTAGGCCTTGTGTCATCTATACTCCTTACACTCAAATTTATGATTTTGTAGAAGCAATTTTTGTATATGTGTGTATATATGTGTACACACATAGATTTGATTTTTATAAAAAAATGATTCTATTGTAAGAGAGAAATTTATTATAAAATATTACTAAAAGTTTTCTTCTCTAAAACTCTATTCGCATATTACACGTGTGTATATATATTTTATATGTATATACATATATATATATATATATATATATAT
>QVOB01021501.1:0-28407 GCA_014839585.1 Pseudomyrmex concolor
ATGCAACAATCCGCATCTTTTTACTAAGTGCACATGCAATTATTGAATTTATAAGCTTGATTTTCTTAAAAAAAAAAAAAACTGTATCTAAAGTAAAAAAACTCTTATTCTACATTTTCAACTTTTTGTTGCACAAAGAATTAACTTATGTCTGCAGTTGTATTGCGGTGTTCTGTTGTATTTGTAACTAAAAAAGAAAGACTTACTTGTAATTGTTTTTTGTAGTATGTTAAAAATAATAAAGAAGCTGACAATGACTGGTTTCGGCTAGAATCAAATAAAGAAGGTACCAAGTGGTTTGGAAAATGCTGGTATATTCAAAAGTTCCTTAAATACGAATTTGACATAGAATTTGATGTAAGTAAATGCTTATAATTAAGTATACTCATATAAGTATGTAGTTTGTAACAAAAAGTTGCCATTTTATTTTGGTTTTATCTGAAGACAAAGAGTTGTATCTAATCTATAATTACATCAAAATGTTTTAATACATTTAAAAAAATTTGTTTTTTCTCTAATAATATTAGATTCCCATTACATATCCTACAACAGCACCGGAAATCGCTTTACCAGAATTAGATGGTAAAACAGCAAAGATGTACAGAGGTGGTAAAATTTGTCTCACTGACCACTTCAAGCCTTTGTGGGCTCGAAATGTTCCCAAGTTTGGCATTGCTCATGCGATGGCTCTTGGTGTAAGTTGAAATAATAATTTTACATGTCTAATATTAAGATTTATGTACATATACATAACAAAATGCTGATTTCTGTAAAAACTTTCTTTAAAACTCTTTCTATAATGAATTAAAAAAAAAAAACTTTTAGTTAGGACCTTGGTTAGCAGTCGAAATTCCAGAGCTTATAGAAAAAGGCATTGTAGTTCACAAAGATCAAGACAACAAATCTTAATTATTACAGAAACATGATAATAAGTGAAAAAAACAAAAGATCCAATTGTTCATAAGCAAGATATTTGTCTGTTAATTGAAAAAACATTTATATACATTATAGTACATTTACAATCTATAAATATTTAAATAAATTTATTTATTATTCTCATCTAATTTCGTTTTCTTGCTGTTTTTGATTATTTTATCGAGTTTGTACAAGTCTTTGAGTGATATTTGTCCTGTTCCTTTTTCAAGAGGTCTTGGTTGCAACGGATCTGGTTTCCATCCCAACATATATATTATTTGAAATGTAGCAGGAACAAATATGGTGTTATCTTCTTTTTGTCTTCCATAAAGCTCTTTATATATAGATGCAGCTGCGATCAATATATCTCTTGATATATGCAAGTTACGATTCCTGGTTGCGTTATTTTCAGCCATTCCTAGAGAAACAAATTTTTTTAAATAAAAAATACACAAATGTCTATTTTAAAACTAATTTTTATTTCAGTAAAAATTATTTATTACCTTTTAAATCCCACATAAGATCAAACATACTTGGATAACCAATGACTATCTCATCAGTATCAATGGTCAACATGGTAAAATTTGCCCTTGTTAATAAAGATCCAATGTCCCTGATTTCCACAAATGGTGAAATATGTGGTGAAATTCCACCATGTCTTTCAAGTTCAGCTAATTGCAAGGAACTTCTGTGCTATCAGAAGAAATGTTAGAAATAATTGATGCCACTAAATATATATATACTTTGTATCTTGATCTAGTATTACAATATTCTATTTGTGATATATTCTTGACAAAGTTTACCTTAATTCATATAATGTATCACCTCCAAATACAGCTGCTAAAAAGACTCCATCATTCTTCAAACTGTCATTGATTTGTCTAAAGCATCTGGGAAGATCATTAATCCAGTGAAGACTTAGACAACTGATTACCATATCAAAGCTGTTAGGATCAAAAGATAAGTTCTCTTCATCAACAACTTTCTTCTTAATTTTTATCCCTTTGGTGGTTTCAGCTTGTTGCAAAAAACTTGGACTCATGTCTACCAGTATCAATTCTTCCACAGACTCATTAAGAATTCGCTTGGATACGTGTCCACGGCCACATCCAAGATCAAGGACCTTGCGAAATTTTCGTTTGATATCAAATATCCGATCAGACAGTCTGTCACCTACTTCATCTTTAATATAATCGTACAGATAAGCATCAACATTTTTGGCAGCGCGTTCACGATGCAATAACTTTGCATTTCTATCAAAAACATTCATTGGACTGTCAGGAGGCAGAGCAGACATTAATGCAGCGTTGCATCTATTAGTGGAAATATATATAGGATTTAATAAAGCTTTGCAGTACGTTGTGCATGTTGTCTGACTTAGACCACGACGAAATAAAAATTTTGATCCCATTTCTGTAGGTGTTGACGAGATTAGCACGCTTATTTTAACTAATTGTTTCACAAAAAGATACAATTATTTTCTTCTTGTTTTCTTTTCTTACTGCTGTAATTATTCAGAATATTAGCCTCAGAGCAAATTGCGATAAAATTACTCATTTGATTCGCTTTAGTTTAAATTACAAAAATCTAATAATTACAATTGCTTTTCAGCAAGAAACACGGAGTGCTTTCCATGATTTCCAGCTACATACACAATATAAGTGACATGAGACATGACCAAGGACCAAAGTTGATTCGCCAAGTAGAGATTATGCGCAGGCAATTTCAGTTTTGCCAACGGTTACATAATAGGACAAGCGCGATCGGTCGATTTGGTTAATCGATTGATGCGATAGATTGATATCGTTAATCAACCTAACCTAACCCTAAGTTAATCGATCAGAGCTCTTGTGCGCTCTGCGCGCGCGCGTCGATTCGATATTTTGATTCTCGAAGTATACAGCGCGTTCGCGCGTTCTATACACTTGAACCTTGAACTAGCGAGCAGTCATGGCAGACGTGCGACGAGGAGTTGGAATCACGTTCGTCTTGTTTTCGTATTTCTCGCGATTGTTACCGTTTCGCGCGCGAATATCAGTCATACATGTCAAGCGTTCTGCAGTGATACATAATTATTACATACAATAATGTCGATAATTGGCGAGCTTTGCGGTAAAATTGTGTCGCGGCCGTTCGCGGTTCTGTGAAAAAAGGCGCGCGCGAGGAAGAAAATGTTTGTGCGTGTTAGAATTATTGCTGCAGTTACGCGATTACGCGCGTTTGAGAAACAGAAACATAAAACAATGTAAATATTTATCCATTAATGTGGAAAAGACGATTGAAGCAACAAGCAGCATCAGAACTTTTTGCAAGCCTGAAACATTATTTCAAAGTACAATGGAATGTAATTAAGTGAGTATATGGAGTGTAGTCAGGTATAATATCATCTCCTTTTACATCATCATTTGCAGCTAAAAGTCACACTGTTAAATAGAGAAATTAAATACAGAAGTTTGTAACATTTAATGAAATTCTAAACTGCATGGCGTAATCAGATAAATAATATAAATATCTTTATTACATCTTGATAGAGATCCAAAGAAATGCAGTCTGCAATTTTTATGCAGTTGGACAAAAGAATTAAGTGAAGTATAAAAACAAGACTTGAGAAACTTCAGAATATTTAATTTAATTTTACAAAGTAAAACAACAACATTTCAAGAAAAGCATTTAATTACTATACAGTATGTTATATTTTTCAAATTATGTACAAGATAATTTTAATTTACAACAAATATTGCATGTAGACGGACTATAAATTCTTGAAGCTTATAAATAGATATAGATCTCTTTTCTTGATTGAGTCTTGTTTATGTTAGTAGATTCGGCTCATGTAAGTAAGTGAAAGATTAAGAACTTTCGAAACGCATGAGATCAGACACGTCTTCCTGCGGACGAACTCCATACATGGCCCAAGGATCTTCCAGTTCCCAGAGATCAGGATGAAGATGCTCGCGACCGGGCGGTGGTCCGCGGTACGGACTAGGTGGATATCGTTCTACGTCAAAGAACCTCTCGAGCTCTTCGGGATCGAAAGGAGGATATTCGTAAGGCTCATCGCGTCTTGGTAAGTCGCGCAAAGAAGCTTTTATCCTGGACGGACGCGGTATGTCACCTTCCTCTTCCCAGGATATGTCGCCCTCGCGGTAGAACTCTTCTTCGAATGGCACGTCAAAACGCAGATCTTCCGGCAACGGCTCTCTGGCAATTCTCTCAAACTCCTGCTCGCGTCTACGAGCTTCCTCTCTTTCTCTGATGCCGGCCATGCTTCTTTGTGCAAATTCTCGAGCCGCCACAACGCTCGGATGTTCTCTCCCGTACTCGATGCGAAACATCTCGCTTTCGATATCCGGGACTCTGCATTAAATGAAGACATCACATCTTAAGAAAAGATTTTTAGGTCTAAAGCGCTAAATAATTTTTAGAAATTTTTTGAAATAAATATAACAAAAAACAGATATCAAAATGCGATATAAAGCATTTTATTTATGTTTTAAGTATTTCACTTTAAAATTTTATGCAAAAATATTGAAAATTGTTTAATGTAGGCCAATTCTCCGTAAAACTATATAATAACTGAACAAAATCGACTTTTCTGGCTCGCTAGACCAAGAATTCTTTCTTAAAATTAGCAGCAAGTTCAACAACTTGTTAATCTCACTTGTAAATATATCTAGGCCTTTCTTCGGCGAGTTGCACAGCATTACCGCCGACATTCGCCACGGCCATGACAAAACCTCGTCTCGCTTGCTGCAAGTCTTCCAACTTGTTTTGTACAGTAGCTGCTTCTGCCGCGTCTTGCTCATCGAGCGTTTCGCTAAACGTGAGCAAGACACGATGATTAATTAGAAATTATTTGAGAAATCCAAAAAAGGAATCAAGAGGATAAAGAGAAAGATTAAGAACTTTTTGATTTCAACGAGAAAATAATTTTATTACATATCTTGTGTGTTTATATCTATGTAAGTAAAAGACACTCTCATCAAAATATCCATCACTTTATCATCACCTGATGACTTGAATCGAACGGTTCGCCATCTCAGATATTGGTGCTTCAGCCATGGGTGGTTGGGGGATGCTAACGATGGTAGTGCGATTCTCGCTAACCGTATTTGGCGGTATTATAACACTATCAATCGGACCTTCGCCAACTGGCTCGGCCTGGATCACTTGAGCGTTCATCGATCTTGCCAGTTCTCTGGTCTTTTCTGGAATCTCTGGAAGTGGCTCTGGCACAGGTCTTCTTGGTCTCGGCAGAGATGGCATGCGTCTCGGGGGAGCGCGTATCCTCTCTCTGCCAAATCTACAGAAATAAAAAAAAACTATAAAAAAATCTATACAAAAAAATATATGAAATTTACCTAGGATCGCCGCTGATCGGCGCGGGTGTTCTTCGTGGTACTCTTCTCGTTTGTAGTGGCATCGTCTCTTCTCGTTTGCGCTCGTATTCCTGTTTAAACTTTTCCGCATGCTTAATTCGCGCTAGCATCGTCTTTGTCATCGCAGGCTTAGTAAACTCGACTTTCTTTGGCTCGGCGCGATACTTTGTCTTCACTTTGACAGTTTCCGTAACCGGTGGTTGTCTACCCGCCTCTCGTTTGTGCTCATATTCTCTCATCAAAGCGGCACTCCTTGCTTGTCGTAATTGCTGCGTCTTCGTGAGACCCGAAGGTCGCGGATGTCGGCTTGCCATTTTTTAATTCCTTGACACTTTGCGTTACAATATATTGCTTGTATCAGGATAATAATTTAAAATATAAATCTAAGTAATATTAAATTATTTGTGAAAAATATAGAACACCTCATAAACGCGTATGTATTTCTTCTTGAATCTCTGAAGGATAAGTTTCTTTTCGGTCGGCGCGATTTGTCTTAGCGCTCAAATAATGGATCCCATATTTTTTCATGTTCGAAGACTTAATTATAATATTAATAATCCATTATAGGCAATGACGGAGCCGGCACTTGACAAAGAGCCGGGTAGATTAATTTGCCATTATGCACGAAAATTTTGAATTAAGATAGGCCTGAAAGATCTGTGCGATCTCGCACGCGAAAGTGTCACTAGTGACAGATATAGATAGCTTTTGTTTTGCTCTTGCAAATCGGTCATTTTTATCGAAACGGATTTCCGAAGTTGACAAAAAAAAAAAGGAAAATAAAAATTGTAAAGTTAGGATTAAGTCAATGTGTGTCATGCCCCCCGTTTTAATTTTAATTAATAAAGAATAGGAATGGATAGGAATAAGGATAAAAATATACATTTCTATCTTTTGTTTCTTCATCTTATGTCACTGTGATATAGCGATCTAGATGTATTTTATTCTAATTTTTATAAAACGATGTGTGTATGTATGTACATACATACATGTGTAATATGGGCATAGAATGGAACAGAATCAGATGTAAAATACCGACTGAAACGTTCGTGGATATGGCTACGTAGTTCCAATGTACACCACCAGGCTCGAATATGTAGGGTTAAATTTGCGATCACTCTTGATCAATTCAATCGATTGATTTACCTCTCGCGGAATTAATTAATACACTGCAAGATTGTTTATTTGCATTAAATTTTTAAAATAATCGGTAAGAAACAACTGTACATTAAATATTACTGTCTGTTTTAACATTCAAAAATAGCACGCATAAACGCGCGTATGCGCGATAGAAATAATTCTCTCCAAATTGCGCGGCAATGGGAACAGTTGTATTAAAATAAAATAATATATATGAACCATTTACGTTCACTGAAAAAAATAATTTATTTGTATAATTTGAAAAGTACTTCCGAGATTTGGCACAAATTATGCGCAATTTTGGTAAATTATTAATGAGTGTGAACAAGTATTGACGTGATGAGTTTTTTCTTATAAATATTGATGAATCACTCTAACGGTATTAGTATGTGACAGTTTGATATATATTTAATGTATGCAATAGTAGATTGTTTCCGCAGGTTTTCCTGTAGCGTTGCGCGTCGCAAACCGATCGTTATGGACAGCGAGTGCAAGAAACTGCAGGTATGACGTTCTCCTATGTTCACCATCAGCTGACCTCACGTATGCTAATTGTCGCGGTTTTATCTGCACGCGAGCTCACTATCACTGTAATGTCAGTGTTAACGGCTGTGAAATAGAACACCAGGAAGAATTGCACAGGAGTCTTAAAGCAACAAATAACAGTGATCTCTTTGGTGAGCCTTGTAATTCCGCAATATATTTGAGAAATACATTATGAAGCATTTTAATGTTTTATAATAATGTTACAATATTACAACTATTTATTTTTAATTAAGAAAAAGAAAGAGAAAAGATGGAAAACAAAATTGCATTGTATCACTCATCGTTTATTTAATCTTAAGAAAAAATTAATCTAGTAAAGTAAACTTTGTAATATCAGAGAAGTTAATTAGTCAGTTATGATTACATAAATAATTTTTGGCTTAATTCAAAGAAGACAAAGTCGCTTCCGTGTTGTTAACACTGTAAAAATTGCAATCCGGTTGTGAATGATATCGCAGACAAAATCTAAACAAGCTGCGAGAATAATTGGCTCTTCCAAACGATTATCGGAAGTGGTCGGAAATCTCAGTAGTGGGATCTTATCAGTAACCTTGATAAGTGACCTTTCTTTGTAACAGTCGTGATACTGCTTGTACGAAAGATCAAAGGTTGGAAGAAGAGAAACCACCTAAATTTTCGAATATATTCTCAACGCGATTTGCACTTTGAAGATAACTTTTCTAGTTTTTTGTTTATTTTAGTGATAAAATTTGTGACAATATCGATGACGACGATGACGACGACGCAAGCAGAGCTATGCAACCGAAACGTCATTGGCAGACGCGACACGCAACTCCACGAGGTCGCTGTCAAGGTCGCTGTAATGTGCACCGCCATTGTTGCCATCCCCACATTGAGCGACAAGGGTGATTGGGGATTTCTTCAGTGCCATTCTCTTTTATTGTGGCTTTCGCAGTGGTTAGTCCTGGTGCTCGTTTGCGAAAACACATGTAAGGGTAACTTGGCACAGTTGAGCAAAATTTTTGTGGTGGGGTGAATGATCAAAAAGGCTGGCAGGTGGTGGGGCTCGTGGATCGTAGAGCTTGGCCGCCTGGGGATGCAACGTCCACGCGACAAGAAAACTTCTTACATAAGTTTGTGGCGTGAGTTTCTGGTCTTTAATTCGGCCGCCAGAAAATTTGGCCGTCGTCTAAGGGTGAGTTACTTTTTTTTCATTAGAATTTTTGGCTGATAAGAATCAATGATTAAGTCAAATTTAATGTTGAAAACAAATTTTAAAACTGCGATACTTGAAATACATAACGAAAACGGAACGGACGGAATTACAGATATGAAAGATCCGGGAAAACATCCTACAAACATATTTGATATATAGTTATAAATAAAAGAGTAGATAGGCTTTTTATTCACCGACATCATGTAGTTGGTCGCAAGTTTTTTATTACTTCTTACACGAGATATAGCTTACAATCTTTTGTTCAAACGCTACTTTTGTAAACTATGACAGATAAGTCGAGATAAGAGTGATGTAATGATAAGAGCAAGCGTTTTAGCGTTTTATCTGAGTCGCCAAAATTTATGTGATAATGTCGCTTCATGTAGGTAAATCTATAGTTAAGATATTATAAGTCAAGCAAAGAGTAATCGTGGTTGAACCACATTTGCATATAACCTTTTAATACGATTTATGGACTTTATTATACAAATTACACGTTTATATGTGAAGTCTTTATTTCAGATTTTTCAATCTTTTTTTTTCAGTCGTTTTTCAAAAGTTCTCTCTCCTTGATCGTTTTAATTGAACTTGTTCATGACAAAATTGACAAAGACATGCTAACACATCGAATTTATACAACAAATTAACAACTACTCTAATATAATCAGAAAAGAACGCAGTCGCATCGTGACAGATCTAATCGCACGTGAAGTAATTTGAATCGACATTGCTCGATTATACATACAATAAATCTGAATTTGTTAAATTATCTGCTTTGTTTTCGGTGTAATACGAATTTTTATTTGCAATATTAAAGCGTTATTTTTATTTGTTTTACATTGTAACAATGAGGAAGAACCAACTAAGTTTTACGGATCACTGGAGTGGAAAAGTAATGATACATCGTAATAGATAAAAATATTTTACTGTATAGTTTAAAACATTAGAAGTATTTGAAGGATATTTTAGATTTTGTCGAAGTAAAAAGTTTTATCATTCGAGAGAAAGCACAAACAAATATTATAAAATAGAAAAAAATAAAAAAAAACAGTCAAAAAAGGACCGCTAACTTATTTAAAAGTCAAAGATTAACACTAATTAAATTTTAAAATCGCAGAAACCTGGTGGAATGAACGTATCTACGGTGTTCCCCGAAAGATACGCGAACAATGAGCGACCGCAGCGTCACGTATCTCCGATACCGAAAGAAGAAGAAGGTTTCGACTTGGAGCGATATCTTCGTGAGTCTATTTGTTCACTTTTTAATATTGAATATTGCATATTCTATATATTCAGAAAAAAAACTGTTTTTCGGTAAAGATATTACTTGCAAAGTGCGTTGTCTGACATATAAATGGAAAGTTATATTGCTTTCTCCTTTACTAATTTATATTTTCGAATTTTTACTTTGACATATTTTATTAGATGTTTTTTATATTATTTTTTATATTATTTTTATTTCTCAACTATTTTCATTTAGAGATTACTTTTCGACGAATCGATCTCTATCTTGATTCTCGCGAACGGAAGCGACGAACCATGTAAGCCGGAAAATTTTGCGTTTTGTAGCGTTGATAACGTACCTCATTTTCTATGCGTCGACAAATTATAGTGTTCTCCACTAACTCGCGCGGTGCTAGCGGCTTCCGTGCGCGATTAGTATCGGTCGTTTAATGTGTTATGCGTTATTCTTGAAATTGTGCCTCAACGATCTCGATAATCGCTGCGATAATATGACAAGCGACAACTTGTGTTTATCTATCGTCGATTTTCATCGTTTTATGCAAAAAGAACGCATTCCTTATAATCTCATCGCTCTATCATTATTTTTTCCGTCTAATAGGAAAGTCTGTTAGTAATTGTATATTGAACAGGAATATTCTTTTTAGAAATATATGTACAATCATCAGAAAAAAAGACTACATATTAAAGATTTAGAATTTAAACTACGAAACCACAAGTTCTGTATAAAATTTATTTTACAAGATACATATAAATTGTATACAGATTGTATACAGTTCTCTAAATACATGATAAAGAATGTTTTGCGGTGCCAGTAAGTCGGGAGAGCAATTAATCAAAAACTGACGGACTGCTAAAGATGTAATTTTTAGAGACATAATTTATGAACAATACGTACAAAATATTTGCACACTGATTTGATTTGATTACTTCAAATTTATTCATAAAATTTATTCATATCGATAAATAATAATCTTGTCAAAACTTTTCGTGGCAGAAGCATCGCGTTTAAAGGAAACACATAGTTGGATGAAAATTACATTGATTAAATATTACGCGTGCGGAAACTGAAAAAGCGAGTTATTATATGGAGAACAATCAATGATATCATCGGTTACGCTAAGTGATTCTTCGATCACGATGCGTCGTTAAAATGTTACAATGTGTTTTGCCCCGGAGATGTATAATTTTTTCTGCAGACTCTCGAGTGCAAATTCAGCAAATTGCACAATTCCGCGTGTTTATTTCTTCTATTCTTAGAAAATAATCATCCTTCGCGTTATCGCGGTGTATCTATCTGCTTCTTCGTTTAATTTCGCATGTGTAACGTATTACGACACACGCTCGTACGCATTTATTATTTGTACATGACAAGTAAAATTTGAGTAACAGTAAATTAAATATTTCTGTCGCGTTTAGTGTATTTGCGCGGCTAATAAACAATTAATAACAATTTTACCATAAATTCACGATTCGAACTGATTCACTCAAATGAGAAATTCTTTTTGGGTGGCGTAATGACGTGATACAGATCATTCAATAATCGATAACACACTTTTACATTAATGCCGCTCGGATTTCGGCCACACCTTCCAAACTTTACTTTCAGGAAACTTTCAAATAAAACATTAGGCCCATCTTATATCTATGATCAATCTTCAAGTTGATACGTGTAGCAATTTTATTAAATGCCGTTGCCACATTGAAATATATTGAAAAGAGCGATACACGCAACATAGCGTGTAACGTGTTCGCACGTGGCCAATTTATTGCACGTTACATATATATGCGTGGACGACACATATGTAATTATTTCGATGCGAACGAGCTACGCGCTAATTTCAAAAGCTATTTACGTAGAGAGTCGCGTCACCACTGCGTAACGATCCAATTAATAGCGTTTAATTACTGTCTGATTGCGTTCTGTTGAGAGACCTGCGAACCTCCGCAATATGCTTATCTGTATTGTAAGTAGCGTTGATAAACACCAAGTCATAAAAGAGAACGACAGTGTATCGCTCGTTGTTTACAGATGGCATAAAATTTTAACTGTAAATTTACACCAAATATAATTTGATGTAATTTGTAGTATAAGAAATGAAATTAGTGTATAAACTCTTTAATAGACAATTTTACTTCTAATGACATACAAAATTTCTTCGACGCAATTTATACTTAAGTGTATGCAAGCATGCATTTAATCCGCGCAAAGACGCATACGGCGATTGTGAATGATCGACACAATTGTAAGTATCCTGTCCTCTTCTTCTTCCTTTCTCAATGAGCTTTTGAACAAGCGATCCGAAGAGATAGCACAAGAATCGCGTATGGAGAGGGACGCCCCTTATTGCCGGTCGGTGAACGCAAGCGATATATGAAGGCGAAACTCGCGCACACATCGTCCAGAAAGTCCCTCACGTGGTGCACCGCTCGCGGTAGCCGCAGGAAGTGCTGGTCCTCCGTTCTTCGCACTTTTTTCACTTCACTTCTCTAAGTTTGTTTCATCTCCACGTATCGTCGTTTTCAATCGGACACCGAAAGTGAAAAGATTGAAAGTATTAGCTTTCGAAAGTTGCAGAGTAGTGTTCATATCGTAAAAAACTCTTCGTTCTTGTTTTATTGTTTGTTGAGGAAAGTTGAAAGGGGTGACACAGACACCGAAAGTAATCGAAAAGCAGCGTTTGTTTTGTAGCAATCATGATTAAAATATTGAAAGGTATGTGAGAGTTAAAGAAAAGATATTAGCAGTTACATGTTTTTTTATTATAATGAGAGAATTACGACGATAAGAACTTGCAAGATGAAATTTTAGGTGATGTGTATTTGCAGACAGCATAGTTCGTGTAATTTTATCTAAAAGTTTATTGATAATAATAAGATTAGATAGATATGTAAAAGATTTATTACTTTTAGTTTTTACATATTTATTTCTGGATATATTTATTTGTGAATAATGCAAAAAAAGAGAAATAGTCGATATAACATTGTGTGAAAAGAAAAGAGATTCACAAGATTAACATTTTCTTGACAATGCATACACAACAACGATATGCGTTGTTTGTTGACTGAATAGTAAATCACACAAGTAACTTAACCTTGTGATCTTCTCTGCTATTTGTAACATATAACTAATATTATTTTTTTACAATATTTGAAAATTAAAAATCTTTTGAAAACATATATTTCACTTTAATTTCTAATTAATATCAAACATATATTTTTGCACGCTTTATCAGATATGAGCCTTTTAATCGCGCCTTTTAATCACACGACTATATAATCCACTTCACTGCACTTCATAACAGCAATAATTGAACATATGTTTTTTATTCTTGATATTTTGATAAGAGCGTGAAAAAGTCGGTTTTTTTCTTGTAGTCAGTCATCATCTTAATCCTTTTTGATTTTACTAACTGAAACTACACATATTTTAACAAACTGTGTACATAAAGTTACTAACTAAATTTTTAAAAATTAATTTTTTAAATTCAAAATATATTGAAAACAAACTTTACATATTTAATTTTATAAAACTTTCTGAGCAAATAAATCAGATCATAGTTGATCTGACTCCTTTCATTTCTTTTTATAGGTGTGAAGGACTTTGTTGGCTTAGAGGAAGTCGCAAAGCTTGACTTTCTGCTGATGTTGTTCGCTGAGGTTTTGGGCACGTTCCTGCTAGTTTTTATCGGCTGCGCTTCCTGCATCACGTGGATAACCGCAAAGTCGCCGTCTGTTTTGCATATTGCGTTCACTTTCGGTCTTGCAGTGGCAAGTTTGGCGCAGGTGAATTATTTTATTATTATTTATCAAGTTACACTTCCATAACACAATTAAACATACAAAAATACCTTAGACTTGAAAATATATAAATGTATGTAAGGTCTATATAAGAGAATTTCTAAAATTGCATCTAAACCGCTTTTATTTTTGTTACGCAAAATTTAAGTAGTTGTTTTTTTTTACTAAGAACAAAAGATATAATTGCGTTTTTATCGATGTATGTCTCAAATAATATTTAAAACTGTGTATGTTGCAAGAATCGAGAATAATATTTTTCATACAAAAAAACGCGATTTGCTTACGTAAAACGTTTAGGAATGTGATTTTAATCATAATATAAAAGAGAAAGAAGATAACTATCGGTAAAACAAACAAGTAATCTCTTTAATCACGACTCGATTGAATTAGAAAACTGGAATCGGATATTCTATTGATCACAAAGCAATCGACTTGATTCCCGCCTGTGATTAATTCGTATCAGTAGTGATCATCCAAATTGCATCATTATAAAATTACACGATCGGGGGAAGTCCACGCAAGAACTTTTCTATTCTGTTATATATCTAAGTCGTAGTCTTTTACATGTATGTATATAACACTTTGCAAAATTTTTTTATTTGTTTTTTCTATTTTATTTTTTTTTTAATTCAATTTTAATTTAATTTATAAAAAAATGTTAAATACAATAAATTAATTATATGTAGCTTAACCCGATATTTATTGAAACACTCAACGTTTCAATTCTTGCAACATATTGTTTTGCGCGTTTTGTTTTAATCCTTAAATACATGTGTTTTGGACGAACGTTGCAAGGAATCAGTTAGTTCATTGAGACAGATAAATAGACAAGAAGCAACAAAGATTATCCTTAAATCACGCGTGGCTCATCATTTCGAATTCGAAAACTGACCTCGTCCTCGAAACAATTTATAGTTCTGTGTCGACACGCGAACTTTCGGCGATCAACTTTGATCGACTTTGTGAAAAGCAGTCTTCTTTTTATTAATACAATCAGAATTTACGCGACACGATCGCGAAAAGATGAATAGCCTTCTGGTTGATCGGTTCAACTAATTTTTACACATATTTCTTTGTCATATAATTGTTCCTTTTATAGACAAATTTTTCCTTACATTTCTTACATTATATTTCTTTCAATCTGCGCGTCTTGCAAATGAGTGTGGGCCGCCTGGACCCCGCGTAATGGGAGGGTAAATAAGGCCGTTGGTTCGCCCAAGGGGGTCTAACTCCGGAGATGGTGCAACTGTGCCCCGGAGGCTTCTGACAACCTACTCGAGCAAGCTGAAGAGAGAGATTAGCGCTCACTTTTATTCAACTCTTGTACATCGCCCTTTTGATACTTCACTTTCCGACGGCCAGCGGCGCGGATGTGCCCCAGAAATTGGATAATCTTTTTTTCAGATGGTGATTCTATGTTCCACTGCTTTAAAATGTAAGCTTCGTGTAAAGAATGAAATTAATTGACATTTATTAATTTTCCCGAGTTGTATTGAGCTTCTTTATTCTACATTATGGTCCTTGACATAAACTTGTCAATTTATTTGGACGTCCCACTTCTTGGCACAATTATTCTTCACACTTTCTTATTTTTATACGTCGAGGATGCTTCTTTCATCTTTCGTATCTGATTAATACTCTGAAGCTACATTTGGCACATTCATCATTAGCTGTTGTCGTGGAAGCTGTTGAGTCAAATTACAAGCGCGCGAATGTATTAAGAGTGACAATCACGTGTCTGCGATCATCAATAATTATATCTCAATCGTTCACGATTTCATTCTTCTTCTGATATCTGAAAGATAGTCTTGACAATCCCAAAACTTGATCCAAAAAATGCATAAATGCCGAAAGTCCTTGTCTCATGCAAACGACATTGCCTCTCATGTAAGCGATCGATTCTATTATGCAATTGTGCGCAGCTGGCGTGATGAATAGATGTATTAGATGTACCATCTGTTCTAATTAAGATATATTTATAGATCGACTGTTTTTCTATCTTGAGACATATAGATGTTATAATTTATACAAGTGCACTATATGCGTTCTTGGTTAATAGATTGTTGAGAGAAGCTCCATATGACTTTTTCTCAGCAAGTATAAGACTTGAGTCTTATATTCATGAGCCAGTATTCATAATATAATATAAGATCATATAAGATCATTTTAAGAATTTTTTTCTTGCGCTTTGTTAGTTTTTTGTGAGCTAACTAAACATGACAATATTGAGAAAAGGAAAAAAGAGAGACATTAAGACTTATAAAGGAAGAAAAGAAAAAAACGAAGGTTAATGCAAAAGAAAAAGTGAGAAAGGCACAAATGAGAACGAAAAAAGGAAAGAAGATACAGATTTGCAGAGTCACAGTCAATCCTGTTTCGGATGCAAATCGGCACGTACTTCGTTCTGCATTATACGCAAATGCAAAGCTCTTCAATATGAAGAGAATGAGAAGACGCAAGAATGATACTTGCGCAACATGAAATGCAACAACAGCTGACTCAAATTTTCGAAAACTACTAATTGTTATAGAAAAGAAAGAGAGAGAGAGAGAAAGAGAGAGAGAGAGAGATTTTACAAGATCTTCGATAAATTTAAATATATATAATACACGTCATTACAATTACATCAATTAAAGATTACATATAGTTAAAAGTCATGCTAATTAAATAGCATAAGGGAAATTGAGTGAAAAAGATAATTGACTAAAACACAATTGTTTTTCTAGAACTATTGCACAAACGCAAAAGATAAGGATCTGAGTTTGCTCACGTGATTGTACGAAGAATTTGCCAAGAGATATTATATAAAAATGTCGATTATTATCTTGTCTCTTAGATCACTTCTGCTTCACATCTATAGTTATAAAATAAATGTCTTGTTTGAAACGCGATTTGAAGGACTTCGAATTTATAGCCGTCTTTCATTCTTTCTAATTGATTTATGATGACTGCTAAGTATTTATGTTATTTCTAGCGAGCGTTGTTTTGTGTTTCTTCTCGCGAATTAAAATTCGGTCGACTTTGTGTGATACATGCCTGTGGCACGACGCATTATTTTCTTTCGGAAGAATTTGCAAGAAACTTGCGTATCCGCCAATATTGATTTTAGAGCCGGGCCAAGGTTTTCAACATACATCTGAGTATTGATACTTTATTTTCTCTCAAGTTTAAGGAGCTTACTTCTCTTTTCTTTTAGACAAATTTTTATGATCGCCTTTTCTTCTTTTCAATTCTCTAAAGTTTTAATACATTTGGAAGAATTATCTAAGATAAAATAATTTTTTTCCTGCTGTAAAAAGTAGCTAACATTAGAGGTATCTTGCCTTTTTGGGCTTCAAGAAGAGAGCCGCTCCCTCTTGTACGCTGTGCTACATGTTGCGCAAGCAGGGCTCACAAACGAAAGATCATTGTCCTGTGTCTTACAGCTCATATGCGTCACACAGCCCAATTAAGTCTTTACGTAGGCAAGCATAAGAGAAAGATAGATTAAAGTCTTAGAAATTGGGCCTAGTTTTATGTGCATTATTATTCATTCTATTTTATAAATTAGAAAAATGATTCAAGGCAATCGACCGTTGCTTATTCGGATAAATTCTCTGCATGCACGATTCTCCCGATTGCACCTGTTCTTCGCTAATTTGAAGTTTGAGTGCACACGTGCACTGCTCGTTCGCACAAAAAAGGAGCGCGGCACGTGTACCTGATACAGTAGATACGTGTATCCCCAGGTTCGGATTTGATATTTTTTTAATTTAAAGCCTCGCACAAAAATATTCATTTTCTATTTCCGTTTTGTCCTGTATGTTGAAGAAGAAACAAAACTGTTGTGAAAAACTTATTAGATCGTTAAAGATGCTTTACTGAAAAAATGTATACGATACATATAATTACCTACTTTCGCTTTTACATATTTTTTAATTACATTAGTAATATATTTAATATATTAGTAATCTATCTAATATAATTTTTTTTATAGACTCTACAACACAAATGTTCTCAGCACTTCGAATCCGATCCTGCGTGCTTTTTATGCACAAGCATATGCGTGAAATATGGCCGCGGGCTGTGGGTCGAAAGGCCCTGAGGGCACGAAACCGCGAGATAATTCGAAGCATACGATCTATGTACTGGACCGGAATGAATATTGGAAATTAATTTTGTTTTTTTGCTTGATTTTTTTTATTTAGATGCACTAAAAAAGTGAAAAAAATGCATATTTTTTGTTTGAAAATAATTGTATATAAAATTTATAACTAAAAAAAAACGTAAATAACGTACGTAGATTGTGTACAGATCCCATACACCTGACATTTAAAGTGCTATATTTAGCAAACAATATGAGTCTCGCAAAATTTTGCGATCTCAAGATAGGTGCACAAGTGAGATTCCGAAATGAGGCTCGGCGAGATACGCACAGATTTTGCGCGCGGGCGTCATGCAGGGGTCCATTTATTGCTTTTCTCGGAACAACATTGCGAACGCGCAAGGCCGATGAGTCGCGGAAAGTGGTATAACTTTCCCCTTTAGAGTGTGCTTTAAACGGTGCGCTTTGCACATATTCCATCGAGTCCAGACAACACGTGTCAATTAAAGCCGTGCGCGCAGCTCGAGGATTTTTTTATTTCATCTGGCAACTCGCGCGCAAGGCCATACTTTACTCGGTCTTCCAGGATCCACACTCCGGAATCTGTCTTACTCGATCGTCGATCCTTGCCAGTTGCAATTGCGAGCTGATTCTGTAGAATCTTTTATTAAAAAATCTCTCATCATTCAAGGGACTGTATTGTCAAAATTAAAGTTGATGATTCAAGACACCACATATGATACATTAATTTACTTTTTATTTAAAGACCAAAAGTTTGAGAAATTTCTGCATAAATTTAAACAAAGTTGGATTTCGAATTTTATTCGGGATTCACTAATTGACACCTTGCAAATCGCGAATTGTTAGGAACGAGGATCGGGAAAGACGAAGGAACAAAAGGAAAAAGAGAGAAAGAGAGAAAGAAAGAAAGAGAAAGAACACTTGCGTAATCTTGGTCGGCGCATATGTGTGCCAATCGCCTACGGCAAGCCGAGACCTTGCTGGCGTGCATGAGAACTGGGCCGCGTGCGTCGGAGCAACGAGGCCTAAGGGGGACCTAGACGAGTCCAATACCGCCATGAAGTCTGCGACGTCTCGTTGAATGATTCCAAGATCAGAATACATCTTCACATTTGCATAAAATTAAAGACTTAAAATTTTAATTTATTTTAGCTTCTAAAAAACTAATGAAAATTGTTTAATTACAACTATCCTGCATAATATTAGCTCGTATTAGCTCTTAAATTTTTTTTGATGACTTTAAATTGTTTTACCACATGCAAACAGACTATTCATTCATCTATCTGCAAAAAGCCCAAAATCATTTGAAATCATATCTTGTGATCTCTACGTAATTACATGGCTGTGCACGTAAAGGGAATTTACAAGCAGACGTTACAAGCTACGAGATTGTCAAAACGTAGCAGTGACGTTGATCGTTGAGAAACTATTCGAGATAAATCGGAGAAACGGATTTTGTCTCTCCGTAACGGGCGTAAAACTGATTGTGAAATGAGCTTTAGAAGTTGTTTCACGATTCGGGTTTTATTGACAAGCACGTCGATTAAAGAAGCGCACAATTGTTGTATTGTTATAAAAATGTATTTTATATGAATGACTAACATGTTAAGAATAACATGTTATAAATTTTTGTACAGGTTTTAGGTCCGATCTCCGGCTGCCACGTAAATCCGGCTGTGTCATTTGGCTTGATGCTTAGCGGAAATTGCTCCTTCCTCAAGACCGTCAGTTATATTATCTGTCAATGTTGCGGTGCTATTGCGGGATCCGCTGTTCTCAAGGTACGGTGACATTCAAGTTTATATTTATTAATTTGAAATATTTTTTTACTTCATGCTTAATTTTTTTTACAACATTCTTGCACAAGTAAAGTGAAATACATTGAGAAGGTTAGCGGGGTATGTCATAAATTCGATATTTTTATTTAAATGCGTTTATGTTCTTCACATATGTAATCACATATGTAATCACAATGATCGTCCGGCCGAAGCGTGAAATTAATCGGTGATAGCCTGTCATTTTGATTTGGTACGGGAAGTTCCAAAAGTGCTCCGTCTTGCTCGTATCAATTAATTCGTTGTTGCGCAAGGTCAAGGTCCGGTCTCTCCACCGTTGTCGTCATCGTTTTTGTCGTCGGTCATATGTACACCCGTTATATCAGAAACTGGTTGTAGCTGGATTACGCGCGATAATGTGTGCACGTGCGTATGTGCTTATGAGATGCTCGGATAATATTTTGCGTATCCTTTACGACAAAATTGATTTTGGCAAATCAACTGTATTATATTTTTTATTATTCTTAGAATGATTATTCGATATTTAATTAACATTATAAATGTGAAGTATGGAAGAACTTTGATTGTACAATTTTTAAAATTTAACACTATCAGAATCTGTAAATTACAATCTTTTCTAATCGAAATCTCGTCTTCTTGTTCAGCTAATGTTACCCACAGAAATAGAGACTGCGAATAGCTTGGGTTCCACCACGCTAGGCGCCGGCATAACCGCGGGCCAGGGTGTCGTGATGGAGGGTATTATCACGTTTCTGCTTGTGCTGGTGGTGCACGCGGTCACAGATCCGAAGCGGACCGATGTAAAAGGCTGGGCTCCGCTAGCGATCGGTCTGACAATCTCGGCCGCCCACATGGCGGCGGTGCCTCTCACTGGCAGCAGCATGAACCCCGCTCGTACCCTCGGTCCGGATGTAGTAAGGGGCGAGTTTTCGAACTGGTGGGTGTATTGGGTAGGTCCGCTTGTCGGTGGCGGTGTGGCCGGTGTTGTTTATAGAATGGGTCTGAAGAGCAATCGAGAAGATGACGAGGGCTCATACGATTTCTAAAAAAGATATTTGGTCATCGTGATAAAGCCTGACAATAATTTCCTGAACTGAACAAAAGTCACTCTTGAATGTAAATAGTAGTAAGTAAATATTTCAGAAAACTCTTGAAGATATTTTGAA
This sequence comes from Pseudomyrmex concolor, assembly GCA_014839585.1. NCBI lineage: Eukaryota > Metazoa > Arthropoda > Insecta > Hymenoptera > Formicidae > Pseudomyrmex > Pseudomyrmex concolor. Next base: position 20,268 of record QVOB01021501.1, read on the forward strand.
AATTACCCTACGTAATGCTAAACGCGATATTTTTTATGTCTTTTCTTAATATATATTTAACTTTTTCTCTTGAAATCATCTCGTCGAACCATTCACTCAATGTCGTCTTTTAATGTTTAAGATATCTTAGGTAATAAAGTTTAATCATGAAAAAAAACCCAAGAAGCAAAACTATGTATCGTTATTATGTGGAATATCAAATGTAACATATAAAAAAAAACCGGAATACACTGCGTTTTACATCAATTTTGAATGTTCACTTCCTACCTGGATCATAGGCTCTGTGATTTTTTTTCTTTTTGAAAGAAAAACGTAAATTAATTATTATATTTTTTAAGGGAAGGAGTGTAAATATGGACAGGTTTAATTGTTAGACAAAAATAATTAAAGAATGTAAATACTGAATGAATAATAGTTTATTAGACTTACTTTGTATATAAACATGCATTATTAATCCAAATATAAATGTTAAAAGAATACATTTTCGTTAATATGTCTGACTACTCAATATTACAACTCTCCAATCTGATATTTGTACTTCTTCCCTAATATAAATATTTTCAAAAACTCTTACAGTTTTAAAGATACTCCCTAAGAAGCGCGCAAATAAGAAAAATATTTTTCAACTCTCATTGACTAAAGATCATTACGATATTAACGAAATTAGAGATTATAACTTATTATTACTCAACACTTTCACGTAAATTCTATATATCTTATTTTGTATATCAGTCAGATTTTTGTACATAATGTAAACTAGTTTATATACGTAGTTAAGTTAATATACGTTAAGTTAAGAAATATACGTAGTTAAGTTTAATTTTATCTTGTGTATAGCGCACTTTGTGTGCAAAAAATCAGAAAATTCATAAATACATTAATATTTTGCAGTACATTTTGTTATCAAAATTGCTATCCGCGTGCAGTTTTTATTCCCGCAAACTCTTGTTTATTCTCTTTCTACATTTCCTTATCTACTTGTTCCTATTTTGTGTGCGTGATGTCGAATGTACTCTTGTATTAAAGCCAACGACTTTAAAATAGAGTGTACCAAAATAGGCGCACATAGTTCTCGCTAAAGGAAGTCAGTACCCTTCGAGACATAGACTAGCAATGTGCCAGTTGACGTGTTGTTCAATTTCAATAATTCAAATTAATATCCGTTCTTAATTGTTTTATTAAGCATTAATGTAATAAAGTACATACTGAAATTAAAGATGTCAAAAACTGAATCGGATCTGGAAATCGGGAGATTCTTCCGCTCGAATTTACTAGCAGTGCGAAAAGCAATTCGTCAACAGGACTTCAAGAAATTCGCCGCTCTTGAGTCCAATGCCGCGAGAGTGACTTTCGTTCTAAGCTATCCCGAAGCTTATCAGTTATCGGTGAAAGCAGAAAAACCTATGATTAAAGATCACGATGATGCTATTCGATTAAAAGAAGTCGGAAACAAAGCTTTTGGTCGCAACGAATTTACAAAGGCTCTAGAGATGTATTCAAGTGCGGTCCTTCTAGCACCGTCGACAGGTAAATTTACCAACTGTCCGTCTCATCGAATTGTTATAAATAATTTAACGCACAAGTTTTTAATATACGTACTTAGGAAGAAAACAAAATAAAATGGAACTTTATAATGTTGAAACACGTAATATTAAACCTGTAATTTTTTAAATATTTTGTAATTTGTTTAAAGTTTCATTCATTAGCCTACATACAATTTTTAACGCACAATTATCTGGATTGATTCTGAGTGCAGGTCTAATTGTTTAGAACTAAGCGTAATCTTAGCGAATCGTTCGGCCACGCTATATCATCTGGAGCGTCACGAATATGCGTTGAAGGACATCGAAGAGGCCTCGCGACTTGGTTACCCGAAATATTTATTTTACAAACTTGAAGAACGGCGTGCCAGATGTTTATTAGGTCTGAAAAGACACGACGAGGCGTTAAAAGCGTTTAGAAGTGCTCTACAAGCTTTGGACAACGCTAAGATATCGTTGGAGCGCAAGCAGAAGATTGAAACGGATATCAGGGTGATGCTCGCCGTGATGGAGAAAGGCAAACAGTTAAACAAAGCTATACTAGAAAATTCTCCGCATAAAAATTGCAAACAAAAGTCTAAGTTCGAGGACAATCACGGCCAATTTATTCCTGAAAAAAAGAGGAATCCTATGTATCCTGCTTGCAGCAAGGCAGTAGAAATCAAAGATGATGGAGGGACCATAGGCAGACACGCTGTTGCGACCAGAAAAATTACACCTGGGGAAATTGTGATCATAGAACGGCCACACTGCGCGTTTCTTTTGGCAGAGTACAGGTGAATTATATATATATTTATATATATATATATATTACTCAAATATATAGTTTAAACTAGAGATACTGCCAGAATAGTTATTTTGCCGCGCAAATGCAAGAATTTTGGGATACTTTGTATATGCAAAGTATAATTTCAACAAATCATACTCTGGATCAATTTTCAGGCTCACGCATTGCAACTTGTGCTTTGCAAGAATATTTGTCCCGATTCCATCAGCTTGCTGTAGCTGCATCGCGTATTGCAGTTGTCGTTGCAGAGATGCAAACGCTGAGGTACATCAGCGTGAGTGCAAGCTGCTGCAAGCGCTGTGGCATTCAGGAGCTTCGGTGACGTGCTTCTTAGCCTTAAGAGCGATCACGCAGAAATCTTTCGAAGAAGTCATGAAGCTAAAGAAACGGCTCAAGAATCCCGAAAATATATCAAAAATCTCTGCGGAAAATCCATATCGAGGAGATGATTACATGGCTTTTAACAATTTAGGTGAATAATTTAGAAATATTGTGAAATTGCAAGAAAAAGTAACAAATTGAAGTCTATGTAATTGATGTTTAATTTTTCATTGGTAATAGTAACTTTGAGAAATATATTATTATATTTTGTGTGCAGTTACTCATGAAGATAAGAGATTGCCCGAAGATATTTTTCACAGAGCTTACATGGCGGCTTGGTTATTACGACTGTTGAAAATCGGACAATACATACCGGATAATGTGAAAACTATTGATTCAGTAGAGAGCAAATTGTCTGATGAGGAATTATTCATTGCTGAATTGCTGTTACATAATTTGCAGTTACTACAATTTAATTCACACGAAGTAAGTGCAAATGTTGCAATTTAATATAAAACGTAGATTTCTGATAGTCAATTCAATTTATAATAAAATCAAATAATTGAAGGTTTGTTTCTCAGATCTCAGAATTGGTAAGACCAAAAGGAGAAACAACACTCGCCAAAGCTAAAAGTATGTTTATAGGCGGTGGAGTTTATCCTACGGTAGCGATGCTGAATCACTCGTGCAATCCTGGTGTAGTACGGTAAACATTTAATTAAAACTTTGTATCAGTAAACTCTTTTTATATTATATAATTTTTATATTTTATGTATATACATACACTAAATCTACACTTGAACAATAGATATTTTATTGACACCACTATGGTCGTTCGAGCTGCTCGCACAATTAGCGCAGGTGAAGAAATCTCCGAAAATTACGGTCCTATTTTCACAACTACACCTGAGAATGAACGAAAACGTAAATTGAGAGTGCAATATTGGTTTGATTGCAATTGCGAAGCATGTTCAGGACACTGGCCGCTTCTTGAAGAGTTAGATCCAACAATACTCAGGTGACGTTATAAATAATCTGAAGAAATTAACTAAATTTGATAAGTTTTTATTCTTTAAAAATAAAAATTTATATTTAATATAAATGATAAAGATATATTTTAATTTATCTTATAAGCTATACTATTATTTGTATTATAATTTTATTTTTCCAGATTTAAATGTGAAACAGGATCGTCCTGCGGCAACGTTTTATTGGTCAAAAGTGATACAAACGAGTTCATGATCGGATGTGCAAAATGTGGCAAAAGTACGAATATTTTAAAAGGTTTGAAAGCTTTGCAGGACACGGACACGCTCTTCAAAGTTGCGTCTACAAATCTTGAGGAGGGCCGAAATGAACAGGCTCTGAAAGCTTACCTAAAGATCTTAGAGATACTCGACGAGACGTTAGCATTACCCATCAGAGATTATCATGTTTGTCAGCAAGGCGTTAGACTGTGTGCTCTTGCTTTAGGCAATACAGCTTATAATAATTGATTAAGAGGAAGTTGGAGTGACACGAATATTTCACAAAATTAAATAAGACTAGCTTGAATCTTAAAATATATGAGCAACAATCCGTAGCTTTGTGAGTATGAAGCGAAGAACGTAGAAAAGATAAATATCCACATGATTACCTTGCAATATCTAGAGAAAAACTAATTCAAAAGTATTTTGTCATTACAAGATCCACTTTATTTGCCTTAAGTTCTAAACAGAATACAAAATACATCAAGCAAAAGTAGTCATAAACGGACGACATTGTTCTATGCTAACACCACCTCATTACCCTTTCGAGTCTTCGATCCGATATTAGCTCACATGTACATTCTCCATTCCTTAGGCATAACAAGTCATCCAGAATAATAATCTAACACTTACCAGATAGAAGCTTTAATGTTGTTCTTAGTTTTCATTCTATAAGTACTTTATATGATTTCAGACAAATTATTAATTAAATTATTCGCATATATAGATTAATATAACGATCACCGATATGCGGGAGTATAATTTGTCTGCATTGCAATGTATATGTATTTGTTTTTCCTATACTAATAAAACATCAGAAAGCTTAAATACTAAAACCACTCACAATGTGTTATATTACAATTTGAAAAATTCATTAAAATGTCTTTTCTCTTGCTTTATCTCGCAGTTTTATCAGTGGTTATTACAGTTGCAAGTATCATGTTACGAATGTTGTTGCTGACCATATAAGATATATTACACATAGGATGGTTTTGCAGTATGTAATTTTAGCGAACAGAGTTAGTCTTCATTAAAAAAAATTAGATTTTACAATTTTATTATACTTTTCAAATTATATTATTATATTATGTTATTTTGTTATTATATGTTTGATTTTTTTAAATGAAGAATTACTCTGTCTATTCATACTGCAAACATCCAGTATGTGTGTTTATGTGTTTATATGTGCATGTGTGTGGTGTTAACAAACGATTTTTATTATTTACATACAAAATTGTCTCTCGCACTCTGTTGCCACACTTTTTTTCTTTTTCTGTCTTCCATCCGGCATACAAAGTCGATCCGTTTTTTCGATCTCTCTTTCTCTTCAACTCTTAGCATCTAACTGCAAGTAGATAAAGAATACAAAGCTTAGAGATACAAAGTACTTCTTTTCTTTTTTTTTGTCACTTTTTCGCGAGAGAGGACGCTGTTTGCTCCGCGGTGAGTTTAGATTGAACATGTCATGTAATACTTTCGTATTTTTTATTTTTTTTATACATATTATCAATAATCCTGCGACTAATTTTTATACAAAATAAATCACTTTCCACTCGGAGGAGCGTACTCGTCGAGTGTACTCTCTCTTTTTGTCTTTAACTGGTTTGTTTTTAACTTGAAGTCCTGCTTTATTTTCTTTTTTTTTTTTATTGTTTTAATTAACGGTGTTATTAGATTAATACCGTCTGTCACGAGAATCCGAACGCGAACGGCGGTCTCGGCTGCGGCTCCGGGTCAACGATCTTCTACGGGGACTGCGTGATCTGGACCTAAAAGATTAAGACAGTTTAGTATAATTTTTATTACCAGATAGCAAACAAAATTATTAACACACGTTTCTCTATCCCGTCTCGAAAATTGTTGTAAGTGCAAAATAGATAATTGTATTAACTAATGGATGTTATTTAAAGTGTTACAATAACAATATTATAATAAAATTATTAAACATGTATAAAATTTATGCAAGATGCTATTAATTGCACAATATAATTGTTGTATTTACCTTACTGTTTGTTTGTTTGTTTTTTTTTAAGTCAAATATTATGTGACATTTAAATTATTAAATTGATGAAAAAGAACTATATCCTAATTGTTAGCAATTTATAATTACTGAGATTTATAATTATTCTTTCAATTTTCTAAGTAATTTATCTTTTAACTCCGCAATTGTCGCTTATTTATTATTGAAAATAAAAGTTTGACAAGTTCCAATATCAAATTTCACTCAAAACGGGATGAAGCAACGGAATAAAACACAGATACGAACAATCATCGCAGGCAACTGCACAAAGAGAATTAGGATTATCTAATTCCTATTTTTTTTCCTAAAGGGTAATATATAAAAACTATATAGTTAGATATGATTAATAATGAATTAATACAAAATGACGGTTTATCAATCGAATGCGAAACCAAAGAAAGTTGCGGATTAACTTTAGTATTGAAAACTATTAAATTCTTTATCAGTAAAATGTTACAAATTTTTTGATATATATTTATGTGTCAGTCAAGAGTTCTGCGATTCGATCAATTATTGAATTTGGTTGTAAAAATTTATTTGAAAACAGTTAATTTGATTTATTAAATTAAGATCAAATAGGAAGTTTTTATCGAATCTAATAGAACTCCTCACCCAAAAACGTTACAATAAATAAAAAAAAAAAAAAAAAAAAAAAAAAAAAAAAAAAAAAAAAAAAAAAAAAAAAAAAAAAAAAAAAAAAAAAAAAAAAAAAAAAAAAAAAAAAATCTTTGAAAAATCTGTGAAATACCAGACAATGTGAACATGTAGTGGTGGTGGTAGTTGGTGGGTGGTGGTGGGATGGTGTGTAGTAGGTGGTGATCGCTTTTTTTTTGCGCTGGAAGGAGTCGAAGGTCGAGAAGATTTCTCGGCGGCAACTCTCGCGAGCTCAGTCGTCGTGGTCGTAGATAAACACACGTCTCTAAGTGATGGTTGACGAGTAGCAGTAGCAGTAGTAGTAGTAGTAGTAGAAGTGGCAGTAGCAGTAGTACTAGTAGTAGCAGTAGCGCGGTAGAGCAGAGTAGATACGTCGGTTTCAAAACGACGAACAGTCGGAGAAGACGGTCGGAGCGGAGACGCGCCGTGGACGGAATTACATAACACATATTTTGGCATCGCGTTTGATTCACTCACGATGGCGGTGGCCGGTTGTGAGTAGTGGTTTTTTTTTTGGCAGATAACTTGTTGCCGAAGTAGGTTCCCCGGGCTAAAGCTGAGACGACGAGTCGAAGAAGGTGGATCACCCTGTCGATTGATTGATTGGTGGTGGTTGGTGGTAGTAGTGGTAGTGGTGGTGGTAGTGGTGGTAGTGGTAGTGGTGGAAAAGTAGAAGTGGTGATCGAAGGGGATAATCTCGTAGTACCGGCAATACGATATTTTTTTTTAATATTATTTTTTGTTCAAGATAGTTTTTTGCGGTGCAACGACGACAGACGGAGGGACTGCAACGAAAAAGATAACTGTTTTTTTGTTTCTTTCGTTTTTTTGTTTCGTTTTTTGTTTTTGAAGGTGGCATTCTGGCGATACTCCGGCAACGATGACTGCGCACGCAAACTGTTGTTTTTCGTTGTTGCGCCGGTTGTGTGCTGTGTGTGCGTTGCAACACCACAACGCACAACGCATCATCGACGAGCGACGTAGCGTGGCATGGTGTGAAGTGGAGTGACCGACGTACGGACGACTTCCTATAAATTCGGTGGTGACTGATGGTGGTTGGGAAGTTAGTGGGCAGGCAGGCATATTTTTTTCGATCGACGACGATTGCGAGATTGACGATTTGCTTTTTTCGTATATATATACATATACATGTACATGTATACATATATATACGTTTGTTCACGGTGGCTGTAGTAGTAGTAGTAGTAGTAGAAGTAGTAGCAGTAGTAGTGGCGGGAAGACGAGCAGAACTAGGAGTTGACACAGGTTGAATCTGTAAACGTCAGTTTTAGCAATATAATAATCAACGTTAATACACTCTTGGCCACTATATCGCGTTTTTTTTTTTGTATTTCAGAAAAGAATTTTCAAATTAAGAAGACAACAATTTCACTCGCTTTTCGCCGTTTTTACCGATCGATTTTTGTATTTTTCTTCATCCTAGACTGCCCACTCAAATGCATACGACAAAAACAAGAGAGGACCTTTCTGTGCCTCGTGCTAATTGACTCGGAGCTATATGTGATGAATGTATATTGCTTCGGGAAATATTACATTCCTAATTCGCGAC